>JAVSCE010002812.1:0-63491 GCA_032199065.1 Smutsia gigantea
ACATTCCAAGTGACTAGCCACTTTCGAAGTTTAAGAAGCTATTATATGGTCCTCCAGTTTATAAAATAGATCCTCACTCATACTGAAATTATGTGTGGCAGGCAGAATAGAAAATTGTTATCCTTTTGGCATGTATTTGATAAAAATATTTAGGTAATTTGATACCTCAGTAAGTGCTCATAAATTTTGTACTACTGTTTGATGAAATCATACCCATGACATCTTATAGGGAGAGAATGCAGCAGGGAAACAAAATGAAACCACAGGGATATGCAGGCCGGTGTTCAGGGAGACGATTGGGTTTTCTTGCTCTTGATGATTCATGATAAGCCCCTCTGCTGATGGCTGTTTTCAGAGTTTTATCGGGTCATGTCATAGAGCACTGCTCTTTCTTCGTGTGAGCGCCCCTTGATGACTGACTGCTTTTCTGTCTCGCTCTTGTAGATCACCAGTGTAATCAACCCCGCACTGGACAAGTATTTTCCATCAGACTCAGGAGTGAGAATCATAGCTGAGCCAGGCAGATACTATGTTGCATCAGCTTTCACACTCGCAGTTAATATCATTGCCAAAAAACTTGTATTAAAGGAACAGACAGGCTCTGATGGTATGTATAAAGGATGAATCATTGCATATATAACTGGAAGTTGGTACAAAAAGTGATGGAGACTAATCTGCCTTTCTAGATGAAGATGAATCCAGTGAACACACCTTTATGTATTATGTGAATGATGGAGTATATGGATCATTTAATTGCATCCTTTATGATCATGCACACGTGAAGCCCCTTATGCAGAAGGTACCTCTGAACATAGTATATGGGATAGTTAAGATTTAATTGGTCACAAGAAGTGTAACTAGACATGTTTCTCCCTCAAATACAGAGACCCAAACCAGATGAGAAGTATTACTCATCCAGCATATGGGGACCGACGTGTGATGGTCTCGATCGCATCGTTGAGCGCTGTGATTTGCCAGAGATGCACGTGGGTGACTGGATGCTCTTTGAAAACATGGGTGCTTACACTGTGGCTGCTGCTTCCACTTTCAACGGCTTCCAGAGGCCAACGATCTACTACGTGATGTCAGGGCCCACATGGTCAGTGACGGTGGTGCACTCTGTGGTTCTGGTAGTAGGTGCCTTTTTGGGTTTATGCTTGCTCTTGTCTAGCTGAATAAGACAGTTTTGCTTCTCCCCACATTAAGAATCTGTGCTCTATAAATTTTAAAAAATATAGGCAAATGGAAGAAAGATGCCTCAGTAATACTGATCTGTATCTCAGATTTTTACTAAGGTGTAATAGCTATTTTTTAAAAGATTAGAAATTTCCATGTAACTAGAATATTTAAATTAATGCACATGACTTGTAGTTTCCTTATTACTGAAATGATAGTTCTGAAGAAGTGCTTGCTTTAGATAGATTGAATTGCTTCCTGATGGCATAGTAATCAAGCAAATAAACAGGTTCGTGAATAAGTTAGTCTCAAGTGAAACTGCCTAGTTAAGGGTGACTCAGGGTTTCTGAATTTGCCGCTTTTGTCTCTCTCAGGCAACTGATGCAGCAAATCCAGAACCACCACGACTTCCCACCCGAAGTAGAGGAGCAGGATGTCAGCACGCTGCCTGTGTCCTGTGCTTGGGAGAGTGGAATGAAGCGTTACCCGGCGGCCTGTGCTTCTGCTAGCATTAATGTGTAGATGCTCTTCCTGTAGCTGTTAACTGCGAGTTTAGCTTGAATTAAGGGATTTGGGGGACCATTTAACTTAATTACTGCTAATTTTAAAATGTCTTTGTAAGTAGGGTTGGCACAGATGTAACAATATGGAAGACTAGGAGATGGGGTCACACTTATCTGTGTTCCTATGGAAACTATTTGAATATTTGTTTTATATGGATTTTTATTCACTTTTCAATCATGCTACTAAAGACTGTCCCTCAGCTGCCGAGCAAGCATTCGTAGCTTGCACATTGGCAGAATGGGCCAAAAGCTTAGTGTTGTGACCTGTTTTAAAAATAAAGTATCTTGAAATAATTAGGCAATGGGAAGTTCTTACAGTGTGTCCTTTCCAAATGGCTCACCCCTGAATGTGTTTTGTAAGTGGGAATTGATGTTTCTTCCCTACAGGCTCAAAAAATTGTCTCGAGGACTTACAAAGTGATGGTTTTCAGTATTTTGAAAAGCCATGGCAATGCCTGCTCATTTTAGCATTTTTGTTTCAAACGCTTGAGTCCTTACAAAGTTTGCTGTAGATTATCTCCTAGTGAGTAGTGACTCCAGCCCGCGTGCATGTAGAAGTACAGGAATGGATGAGATGCCCTCTGCTGCTGACAGTGGCTCAGCCCGTCCTGGATGTCCATGGGGGCAGCAGTGAACTTGGAGTGCCAGAACCCCTTAATAACTGATTGTCCTGGCCAGTGCCCAGGGAAGGTGCTTGAGGCCGTCTGAGCCCTACCTACAGAGATACATTCCTTCCCACCTTGACTTTGCTCCCAGGACAAGTTGTATAGGTATAAACAAGTTAGGGATGTACTGTATTTGGTAGTCAATTTATTTTAATAAATTCAATAACAGTTATCCTACCTTCTCTGACCTTGGCCACTGGCCTTTTATGCTCTCTTACTCAACTTGTACTCCCACTCCTTAAAAAGGTGGCAGGCTCTCACTACTTATCCCCCAAAACTGGAATTTTGAGTCCTTGGTGTACCTGCATAGTGAGGAGGAAGGCCATGTAAGAGCCAGCTGTCCTGTAAGCCACCAGCCACCACTAGGTACTGTGAGCAGCCCTGTGACCAGCTTGGTTAGAGGACACGGAAATGCTGTGGCTTCTTTCGTGTTAGAGAGTAAGTTAAGCCCTTCCCACCAAGGCTATTAAATAGTACATCTACCAAAGGGCTTGAGGGAAGTGACCTCTGGGCTCCTCATGGACACTGCATTGCTGTGTTTACTAACGTTACCTTTCCCTTGGCTGTTCAACCCGGCTGGGGCTTGGCTTGTCACCAGCTCTCATTCCTCCCTCCTGGGCCCAAGAATAAGGTTTTAAGTTGTAGAACATGAACAGTAAGACTTCTTAGGAGCCACAGAGAAAACGGGCCTGATGAGTCCAAGGGGTGGGAGCGGGGGAAGAAAATTTATAACCTACAGTCCGTCCTGCTTGCTGTGTACACAGCCTTTTCTAGTTCCTCAGGGTCTAATGCCCACTACTCAGGTTCAAAATAACAATTGGAGTTGAGTATGTTCTAGGTACCAACATATAAGCTAGATACCAAGTCTAAAGTCTTGGTAAATTAGGCTTCCACTTCAAAAGGGAAGGAATTAGAATCTCTTTCATGGCAATGCTGAGTTTGGACTGAAAAAAAGAAAGCATTCTACTCAAAATGTATTTAGGGCTTGGAAACTAAGCTCAGTCAATTAGGTGAAGTGCACTCCAACCAATAGGCCAGTGCCAGTGGGGACTGAAGCGGTTCCAGTGGTCCCATCACACCCTGACAGCCGCCCCCGCAGTGAGCCCTCCCGTGATGACCTTGTGTGGCTATGCAGATTCCATGCTTACTAGGTTTTCTTGGGTTATTCTCTCTGGCTGGCTAGGCACTTCTGCCAGAAATCTTTTCTGGTCACCACCCCATGCCTTCAGCATGTCCTCCCCAATACTGGGTCTGCGGGCCTTGGTTTGAGCCATCTCTGGACACTGTTGGAGGACTGCCCTCTGGAGGTAAGATCAACCTTTTCCAAACCAGGGTTCATTTGAAGAAAAGACTGCTGAGTTCTCCCAGATTCTTCACAGATGAGGTAAAGCCCAGAGAGGCCAAGTGACTCATCCAAGGTAAGCCAGTGAATTAAGAGGGGACCTGTGAGTAAACAGGTCTGCTTTGCTGACCAGCCTCTGCTCCTGGCCACTTCCTGAAGAAAAAGAACCCTGGCTAGAATGAACCTCCTCGGTCTCACCAAGGGCTGGGATGTGGTTCCTGGTCTTCGTTCTTGCCCAGTCTCCTCCCCCTCTGAGGATGGCAGCAGGGGCTTCCCAGAGCACCTGTGCCTCCAGGGCCCTGCAGAGGTTGGCACCTTGAGCTGCAGTCATGCCCGAGCCCAGAGCTACACAGCCCCAGTCCAGCCTGGCCTGCTAGCCACAGAGCCGCACCTCCGCCTACCCCGCCGCTGGAAGGAGGCTTGTGTGTGCTAACCTGGCAGCTGTTATGAGGGAGGATCAGTGAAGCTCAGAACTTAGTGCATGGAGTGAAAACACCTGAGAAATCCTTGCTGCTATTTTTCCATCCTCACTGCTGCTTCTAGAGTGGGAAGAGGGTCATGACCAGACAAGCCCTCAGGGTGGCCTGTAAGGTGGCCTGGCCCCTGCAGCTTCTGACCTGCCCTGCGGCCACACAGGCTCAGCTCCATGGTTTGGCAAGTAGAGTTGCCAGATTTAGCAGGTAAAAATAGGATACTACATTGGATATAAATATACAGAAGGATCATTTGTTGTTTATCTGAAATTCATTTTTAACAGGACAACCCTATTGACAAGACCTCTAAGTCCTGGGTGTCAGGAGCCAGCTGGCTTCAGCTTCTGTGAGCTGTATGGCCCATGGGATATCAGGTGCTCCCCTGGGCCTCAGTCTCTTCATCTGTCAAATAGGCACCTTCTGTATACAGCAGGCCCAAGCGACTCAGATCCGAACACCAAGCCCAAGATGACCTCCAAGCCATAGCCACCAGGGGGCAGCAGCGCCTCATGCTTCAGGCACCTTCGCAACGCTGTCAAGGCCAGTCACTCAGCAAATGCTGAGGGAGCCTTACGTCTGCAGAACCCCAAGTATGACAGGAGGGCTGCGGGGACAGGAACGTGCTGCATCTCAGAGGGAGATCCAGGGCCAGCCACAGCAGTGCATTGGGGGCTTTGAGGTGAGGGCTCCAGGCAGCTTATCCCCAGCCAGACTGCTGCCCCCCAAAACCCTCCCTGAGCCTCCACAGGTGAAGTCCACCGCCAGCCCAGCCCTTGCTCCTCCTGCCTCACACTTGCCGCCCAGCCCCGTGAACAGCTGCTGGCACCCTGCAGCCTGAGTTCTGGCTGCCCCTGCCTGTCCTGAGTCAAGTCCCAGCACTTCCTGAGGCGCCCACACTGCCTGGTGACCTGCCCTCCATCCTTTCATGGGGGCACTGCTCACAGCCTGCACCCTGCCCTGGCCATGGGGCAGGCTCAGCCTCCCCACTGAAGTGGGAAGCAGAGGGGCGCTGCTCTCGTGGGCCCCCCTTAAGGCCAGTTTCCAGGCCCCACTCGTCTCCAGGCATCGGTGCCTGGGTACCTAAGGCTATCAGTGTCAGCCCCTCCCCATCACTGCACAAGGCCAGGTTCCGTGTCGCCTGCAGGTGGAGCCCTTTAAGCTGGAAAGTACTGTCCGTGAGCCCCAGCTGGACCCTCGCGAATGCTGGGGAACGTGTGTGCAGCGAGCAGTGAGGGCACCCACCTGTGCTGGGTGTCTGTGTGAGCCGTGGGCACTCCCAGCCCACAGGCAGGAGGGAACATGCCTCTCTTCAGACCCAGCCAGGTTGGGCCCAATGTGCCATTTTGAACTGCAGGAGTCAGATGGCCTGGAAGCTCCTAGACGGCTCTCTTCAGGTCGGAGCCCCAGGGAGGCCCTGCTCCACCAGCACAGTCCTGGAAGCTGCTGGAAAGAGCCCACAGGTAAGGGCGGGGGTTGTTATTTTACCCTCCAGGAACAGCTGCCTTTCTTCACCAAGACCCTGTGCCAATCAGACTGCACTTCCCTAGCGCCCCACCCACCCCGTGGCACCTCTGCACCCCAGCCCTGGGCAGTGCCCTGCTCGGCTACACCCCACATTCACCCTGGCGGATGTTTGTTTGGTAAACACCCTTCCCTCTAGGCCCAGGCCACAGTGTTCCCGCACCACTGCGTCTCCAGCATCTATCCCTTCTCTAAGAAGCATTCTGGGTGTCCCCCAGGCCAAGGAGGGGGGACTCTGATTCCTTACATGCCTCTGGGTTGCATCCAGCCTGAGGGAGACTGGCTGGGGCCCCAGGCCCTGCTCTGCCCGCAGCACCCAGGCATCTAGGACCCCACTTCCACCTGTCCCACGCCAGGCCTGGATCTACTGAGGCATTGAGGGGTCCTGGCCTACCACAACCAACAGGAAACCAGATCCCAGAACCAGCATGTCAGGCCAGTGGGCTGCTGTGGCCATCAGGACAGCCTGAGGCTGGTGGCTAGTAGGGGGCCAGGCCGGGACTAGAACGAGGCCATTTGCCTTGCAGACCACACCCTACCCACTGCCCCACAGCGGCCCATTTACATGTTCCCCTACAGGCATTCAGGTCCAGGCCTGAGCTGGCCTCTCTCCTCCTGGACGCCTAAGTCTCTACTCTGGCCAGCGAGCTCCTCCAGGTAGACTAGACTTAGTTCATAGTTGTCTCCAGCCTGGGCAGTGCGGCTCCAGGACACATTGGGGAATGGATGAACTCATGGTGAAAATGGTCCTTTTCCCCAATACTTTTCCTGGGTCTGAAGCCCCAGTATCTTGTGTCCCCTTCTCTGCAAGCTGTGATCCTGACCAGAAGCCAGCATTGGCAGTCCCGCTCAGGCCCACCCCAGCCTCAGAGGAGAGGGAGCAAAGCCAATGGCTCTGCCTCCTGGCGACCAGCCAGCGCCCAGAGCCTGGCCCGAGAAGAGAAAAGGCCTGTGGGCACAGCTGTGGCCTTACCCCTCTGGAGGACGCACCTTGGCTGATAGTGGGAAAGTAAGTAGCCTTCACCACGGATGTGACCAGGTCTGGGGATCAAGGCCTGGGTGCCAAAACGTGGCCTCCTCAAAGACTTGCTCAGGGACCCAGGGACAAGCTCCTTCATTTCCCCCAGACACTTGGGACCCTGCAGTTGGCTGCAGAGGGCTGGCAAGGAAGCGTGGATCTCAGGTCTAGGGTCAGCTACAGTATAAAGGCCACTCTGTAATTGGGAGAAGATGCAACATGGGGCCTTGGGAGTTTATCCTGGATTCAAATCCTCAATCTGCTGCCCCTTTCTAAGGATCTGGGGCAAGTTACTTCCGTAAACCCCGGTTTGTCCATCTGGGTAGTCCTACTACAATGTAGGTTGTTTAGATTAGACCACATGGCATGTTTAGATTAGACCACACATTTAAAGTGTTCAGCAATTCGTCCCAAGAAACCCTCAACAAATGGAGGGTTCACCCTAGCTCCCACAGGGGAGGCCACCCTACCCAAACAGAAAATGCTGGGGGCTGTATTAATGAAGGTCCAGGGCCCACAGTAAAGGAGGTGACAGTCCTGCCCTCATGGGGGTTGATCCTGGCCTCTTGGATATAATATCCACTTTCCCACTCTCCACTTCACAGCCCAGAGCCTCCTTTCTTGGATTCTAAACATTTTCGTGTTTCAGGAGTTGTTCCTATTGCTGTGTTTTCTGAGCACGGGTGTCAGAACAGCTGGAAGCGTCCATGGAGCCACCATTCCAGGCAGGGGGCTCCGTCCACGTGCAGGAAAAAGGGCTGGGCCTCACCCCTCATTCAGATCCTGTTTTCTGGGCAGGACAGCAGGGCTCCTGCGCAGTCATGAGAAATGCAGACTAAACCTGGGTCGTTTTTCCTGAAGCTCTGCTTTAGACACACACATGATTACAGAGTCTGAGGGATCCATAGGACACTCCAGGAAACTTCAGCCAACTTGGGGTGCCCGTGCAGGATGGCAGAGGGCCTGGGTCCCCTGGGGCAAAGAGAAGGCAGGATGTTACCCTTGCAGGAGGATGGGGTACAAGGAAGAAGGGGCAGGCCCAGGCCTATATCGCACATCACCAAGGAGGGGCAGGAAGAGGGGCTTTCCACCATCTCTGGAAGAGCTTGCTCCAAAATTTCGGATTCCTGCCAGGGAGGTGGCTTGGACCAGGTAGCTGGAGTCCAGTCCTGGGGTCTGTCCCCCTCTGATGAGCTGGGCTTCCTGGCTTATGGACACTGTATCTGAGGCTGCTTGCTCTTCCTTCTACGCATCAGTGGACGCCCTGAAGCTCACTGACTTCTGTGAGCTCCTGACCACTAGGAGACCCAGATCTACATCTTCCGTATTTGGGCAGAAGCTGCTTGTGGTTAACTTTAAGGGTCAACTTGCCTGGATACAAGTGCCCAGATATTTGGTTAAACATTATTCTGGGTGTGTCTGTGAGGGTATTTCTGGATGAGATTAATATTTGAACTAGCAGACTGAGTAAAGCAGATTTGGCTTCCCGATGAGGTGGACCTCACCCAGTTCATTGAAACGCTGAATAGAGCAAAAGGCTAAGGGAGATTTTGCTCTTAGTCTTATGGTCTTGAGCTGGGATGCTGGTCTCCTGCCTTCAGACCCACCCTGAGCTTAGGCTCTCGGCCCTCCTGGACCTCCGGTTTGTAGATCTTGGGACTGTCCAGCCTCCATGTGAGCCAATTCCTTGTAATAAGCCTCCTTCTCTCTCTCTCTCTATCCTCTACCTCCCTCCCTCCCTCTCTCTCTCATCTACCTATCCATCAATCTCGTCTATCAATCGCCTCCTTCTGGCTCTGCTTCTCATTCCCATCTGTGTCTAAGGGCAATGCCCCCCTCTGCTGCACTGCCGCGCTCCCCAGCAAGTGCTATGGATTTAACCTCTGCCAGTTCCAGCTACACTGGGTAAGATTCAAGCCCCTCACTGGGAGGGAGAGTCCTTCAGGCCAGGCAGAGTTGCCAAGGCACCACCTGCCACTCTATAGCAAGTCAGACCCAGTCCGCCTGGGTGGCACTACCCATCAGGGTCTGTGGCTGTGGGCACACGGCGGGCTTCACCATGAACTGGCCTCTGGGAATGCCACCGGCTCAGGAGGCACACACAGGTGAGCTCCCTGTTTCCATTCAGATGCACAGAGTCCAAAAAGAAACTAAATTGCTAGAACCAGAAGAGTGGCAGTTCCTGACAGCCGGTGAGCTGGCTCTGAGTTCCAGGCTTTGCCCACTTGCCTTGATCCCCTGCCTGTTCATCACGCGCCAGAAACAGGTGAGGACAGACTGAGTTCCCAGGGCTGGTGGGCAGGTCTGAGACACGGTTCGTGCCCATCCTGGAAACACACCCCAGTCCTGTCAGCCCCCTCCCAGGGCCATGCCCTTTGAGGGAGGCAGGCCCTCCTCAGCCAAGGGTACACTTTGGCCTGTCACCCTCCCCCACACTCCCAGCCAAGGCAGCGGCCTGGGTTTTGGCCAATGAGAGGTGAGGGATGGGGGTGGCAGGGAGTCGAGGAGGAGCAGAAGGCTGGCCTGCTTCTCTTCCTTCCCGCGGAATGCTCCGTGCCAGTCATACTGCCCAGCATGGCCAAAGCCCTTTGGGGACCCCAGGAGACAAGTGTGAGGACAAAAGCTGACTATGAGGCTGTGGCCAAGGCAGTGGGGAAGGTGGAGGAACCCGGGAGTCCTCCGTGACACTCTCCAGCTGCTGTATTACCATGCCTACAATGTGCTGCTTTCAGACTCCTTGGCACATGAGCCAAACATCCCTGTGGGTGAAGCCACTCCTGCAGCTGCTGGCACAAGAGGCCCCCAGATGGCCGCAGGCCGAGAAGCCAGGTGCTGACCCCCGGGCCCCAGTGTCCAGCTTGGTATGTGCTGTCTGGCTACCTGGGGGTGCGGGCACCAGCAGACGCGTGATGGTCAAAGCTGCCAAGAACAGTCATCTTTTATTTCCACCAATATTTCTTGGCATTAGGCAGACGCTGGAGAAAAGGGTGCATGAGATTTATAGACACAGTGATGGCTACAGGCAGTCAGGAGGGGCTATTTACAAACAGCAACCAGACCCCCCAAATCCACCTTCCCTGAGTGCTGAGGACCACGAGGAACCAAGTGGGGTTCACATGGGCTAGCATAAAACTCAGTGAGAATTTCATTCATTTCATCATTTTAATATACAGGAAATGCCAACAGCGATGACAGACCTTGCACAGACGCCTGCATTCACAGCATGGATAGCTCTGGGCACGCATGCATTTCCTCTTAAAACAGGCAGATTGAGCACATAAATACCACAAAATAACCAGGCTCGAGGGATCACAGGCCACAAGGGAACCACGCTTCAAAGTCAATTGAGGCATTAAATACGGGACCTACACATTACAGTTCAATTCACCATACGTATAATTTATGTATTAAAAGAAAGGAGACCACAGTATATATACGTGCAAGCGGCTTTGGTCAGAGGATGAACAAGCGTGGTGGAACCATGCATGGAGAGGGTTTGCCTGTCTACGCTCCCCCCATTCTTGTCCCCACCTTCCCTACAGCCACCTGCGACCACAGGATGAATTAGCTGGCCTTGGCGCGATTCAGACAGTCCCACCAGGAACCTCGGCACTGTCCGCTGGGCTCCCCTGGACAGAGGTGCCCTGGACGTGAGAACACTGTGTGCCCTGTATGTGAACACCCCCCTGGGAGGGACCGGGAGGGGCAGGAGGAGGCCAGAGGAGGGAGGCGCAGCTGCCAGCTGGGCAGGTGCACGGGTCACGGAGCCCAGAGAGCAGGAATGACTGGGGAGGCATCCACTTCTGCAAGCAAAGCTGGAACGGCGAGACGAGCCCATGCTCCTCATGGCTGTCCGGACACCCAGCCCCTTAGAACTGACTCGCACTGCTGGGGTCGCACTGCAACAAACGGACGATGGACGGGTCGCTCTTGGCGCCTTTAATGAATTCTTCCAGGGACAGTTTGCCTGTGGGATGGAGGACAGGAGAGACGGGAGTCAGCCGGTGTGCACATTCTGTGCCCTTCCTGAGAGCACGGGGATGCTCCCACGGCAGGGACGCCCCCTTTGGTCCAAGTCGAGCCTTCCTGGAGCTGGATACTGTCTAGGCCCTGCTCACCTCACAGGCATTTCTAGAAAAATGCTTTCTGCTTTCACTGCCCACAGCAAAGCATCAGGCGACTCAAAGGACATGCCCAGTGAGAAGGTAGCTGTGGCTGCTGGGCTGATTTAAATCCTTCTAGGAATTGCCACACATTTTACTTAAGAAAGATGTGACTTGTCCAGAAAGAATGTAGGCTCTGCCTCGAATCCATAACTTACCCAGGGTGAGTGGGCCATGGCTGGGCAGGGGACCGGGGGCGGTCAGGGCCCCCGGAGTCACTGTCCCGGGCCTGCTTTCCTGCCTGACCAGCCTGACTGTCGCCGATGCCAGTGGCACGGGCTTGCTGCCCAGGCTGGGGACTCGCCTTCTGTGGCATCTGCCTCTTAGAGTGGTTGGGGGGATCAGAGAGACGGCTAAGTGCTACGGGTCCAGCTGGGGCCGCCCTCATCCTCTGTCCCTCCTGCCCCAGTTGGTTGTAGGACAAAGATAGGAAAGTGGCTTCATAATTAACATGCTATAGAATATGAGTTCAGAGCAGGCGATGCCAGTGACAGACACGTGCCCTGCCCAGCAACCCCAACCCGGGGAAGGACTGAGCTTGAAGCAAGCTCTGTGCTGGCGCCTTGTGCCTGGGGAAGCCTTCTCACCTCGCCTCTGCCTTTGAGGCTCAGCAGCAGAGACGAGAACAGTGACATTTACCCCGCAGGAAGGGAGCACAGCAGCTGGCGGCTGTCTCTGCTGCCATGGGCAAGCTACCAACCTCTCCATGGCTTAGGGTCTCCAGGTGTTCAGGTGGGACCCATCTCAAAGGGCTGCTGGGACAACTAACAGGGAGGATGCTTTTGAGGGCTTCAGCCGAGGCCTGGACCAGAGGACACACTGTTCGTGGACTGCCGTGAGGACACACCTGTGGGGCAGGGACCTCCCTCCGGCCCACAGCCAGAGGGGCACCCCTCCATAGGTCCCCGTAGGGGGCAGGCAGGCCGCTCCATAGGAGAAGCCCAGGCTAAGGGATGGGCTGAGAAGGGTGGGGGCAGCCACGCCCTCCGTGGAGGAACCCCTTGAGTATGCAGAGGGGCTACAGGGCTTTGTTACTCTCCTTATGGGTGGTGGGGACTTTTACTGGTCACTCCTCCACCCTCCAGCCTCCGGGCACTTGGTGACAAGCTTCCAGAAAGCACCACCACCCTGTCTCCTGGCAGACAGCAGGGCGGGCAAGGGCCCCGTGGGGTGGAGGGTCTGAGCATTGTCTGTCCAGCAGCAGTCAGGGGGCTCCTGGCGCTTGGCCAGGCTCAGCCCACACGCTGAGAGGTAATAGGAAATGGTGCGCCTGAGAAAGCCCGCCAGCCGCCTGACACTATGGGCAGAGCCCCAAGCTTTCCTAGGGCGGCACGGGACACAGTGTGGGGCCAGCCGCTCCTGAGTGGCCCTCTGAGAAGGATGAGGGCCCTGCCCTTGACCATCCGCTGCGTTCGCCCTGCTCTTCTCCAGTATCGACTCTTCTTTCCCCTCCCTGAACTCTAGGGACAGACGGACCCCAGGGCTCACAGGAGAAGCGCACTGTCCGAGGCGCTCACAAACCACCAGGGAGGGCGCACAGGGGGGCCCAGCAGGTCAGGGCAGAGGAGGGTCGGGGTGGAGCGGCCGGCGCTGTGCTAAGAGCTTTCTGGACATCATCTCATTTAGTCCTCAGAGCCACACAAGACTGAATTTATCATCTCCATTTCACAGAGGAGTAAACTGAGGTTCGGCAGAGCCAAGAATCAGGGCAGGTCTGTCGGAATTCAAAGCCTGCGTTTACTACCCTGGAGCGTAAAAGACATGTTTTAAAATCAGCGCGAAGGCAATGCCAGGCGAGAGCCTGTCTTGCTTTACAAAAGCGTGAATGTGTTTTGTAAACTGTTGTGCTGTTTGAAAGCAGGCCTGTGGTCACACTGCAGCCCCACCTCCTGCAGGCTCAGGCCTTTAACTCGTCTGTGCTACAGCACTTTAGAGTTTTCAGAGCACTTTCTTGTGCATTAGTCTATTTTTAATCTCCAGCACAACCTGGGGGGTGATATCTTTTCTTGTTTAAATGTCCTATTTCTTTATTGTTCAGACCTGACTCCGGGACTGCACTCGACAGAACCAGCAAGAGGTGTGACTCCTGCAGGACCTCACAGCTAATGCAGAGCAGGAAACTGGAACATGTCCTCACAGCACTGCAGCCACTGCCGCCCTCCAGGACCCGCCACTTCGGCCCCAGAGGCCCTGGCATAGTTGCTGCAGCCCAGTGCATCCCAACAGAGCCGCCGTGGGCACTGGGGTGCCAGGGTGCCTCCCATCACAGGATGACGTGAACAAAGCGTAACTTGCTTTCCAGGTGCCCACAGCCTGAGACCCTTGGTCCCAGTGCCTTCCAGGCCCCTGGTGCCATCAGCACACCTGTCTCCCCTCCCTAAGACATGCCCACAGGTCTGATGCCTCCAGTTCTAGAGCCCAGAAGACTACAGCTCAGGGCAGGACTCGCTGCGTGGACCAGCCAGGACGCACGTCCAAGTCTCCTGGGCTCTGCGTCCTGGCTCCACCCTTAGCACAGCTGCAGTAGGCAGGCAAGGCCGGGGTGCGCTGGGGAGAAGCTGCAGAGGAGGAGGGAAGTGTCCCAAGCACGCGGGGGCCACGCCCCACCCCTACCGTCATTGTTGGTGTCCATCTGCCTGAAGATTTTGTCAGTTCGTTTCTCCGGCGTAGACTCATCCTCGGGCATTTTCATCACAGAGGATACCATTTTGTAAATAGCCTGCAAAGGGGACACACAGAAGCATGTGATCAGAAATTCTGGGATGTTCCTGGGCAGCTGTGGCAGCTGTGAGCTTCAGCCCTGCCCACGGCAAGGCACGGAGAGGTTGAGGTGCTCAGCAGCCTTCAGGACCCTTCCCCAGCCAGAGGCATGTTCCCTGCCACTAGAAGAATCATGCCGATGAGCATTACAGATGGCATGCAGGCAAGGACGCCGGACACACACGTGACCTTCAAGAGCAGAGGGAAAATGACTCCACTGTGATGGTCAGAGATGGGGCGGGATGCGGGAAGTGCCCCGGAGGCACATGAGGGGGCCTCCTGGGGGCTGGGAATGCTCCTTAATTCAACAGGGTGGTGACTCAGGCGCACGTGTGCAGCTCATCCCACTGCACACTGAGCTGTGAGCATGTTACTATGTGGTCGTTAAAAAAAAAAGACTTAGCCCCTACACCCAACAGGAACCATATGACCAGCCCAGAAGGGGCACCAGCATGGTGCAGCAGGCGGAAGAACCTTCTCCTTAGGGCGCTGCCATCCGAGGGCTCCACACACCTCGAGCCATCCCTGAGTGCCTCTGCCGAGGGGCCTCACCCGGCACGGGCCCCCAAGCAGTGGTGGGTTATGTGCGTGTGTGCTGAGGGGCCATGATGAGCCCATGACCAGCCACGCACCAGAGTAACTTGCAAGGGAGCAGGGGCAGTGCCTCTTCCCCGAGATTCTGTGCAGAAAAGGCTTGACTGATATTCTCATTCCTGAAACAGACTAAGTAAGAACAGCAGGAGTCTGAGAGCTGTTCTACCTTAAAAGCAGGACGTTAAAAAAGTAAGAATGATGCCATGTGAGGGTCCTGTTACCTATTATGTCTCCCCATCGCCAGCCCTTCCCCGTTTGCAGAAGGAGGCTGGCCAGGCCTGGATCCACGTCCCATCAGCCTCGCAACAGTGTGAGTTTCAGGACATATCCGTGCAGGGCCAGCTTTGTCCTGGGACAACACGTCCTCCTGAGACTGGGCCATGCAGCCTGGCACCTGGTGACATGAACTAAACTCGGTTTCTTTCTGGAAAATAGCCTCATCTACCTGTCAGAGCTGTGGACAGGAGCAAAGGCAAAGAAAAGAGGCCTCATCAAGTGATTCGCTCTTATAGGAACCACAGAACCACTTTTCTGCGCTCACTACTTTATACCTGCATGTTCCTGGGGATGCGACAAGCTGTTGCATTCCCAAATTCGGGGACGCAAAAGGCCTTGGCAGGTATTTTCTGCAAGTGTCAGGGGTCCTCTCAATTATAATTCTCAGCTCTGTTAACTCTTAGGAAATCACCTCTCTGAGCCCCAGATTTTGTGGACTGCAGAGAATGACCCCACATAGGGTTATGAATAGAAGTGCTTAAGCTGGGCCTGGCGTGCTGCAAGTGATAGATAAGCATCGGCTCTTAGCATCCCTGTGAAATGTGCGTGGGAGAGGGGCTGGAGCAGCCTGGCTGGGAATGACCGAACGCCGCGGTGAACGCAAAGGTCACTGTCTGGCCTGGGCTGGGCCCCCACCTGGGTAGGACCTGGGGGATCCCGAGGCCTCTGGCCACCCCTGGTCAGCAGCCCGCCAAGCGCCCACCTGCACGATCTCCAGCATCTCGCTGCGGCTGATGTAGCCGTTGCCGTCCAGGTCGTACATGCTGAAGGCCCACTTGAGCTTCTGCTCCAGCTTGCCCCGGGAGGTCACGCTCAGCGCGATGATGAACTCCCGGAAGTCGATGGTGCCGTCGCCGTTGGTGTCGAAGGTGCGGAAGACATGCTCGGCGAACTTGGAGGCGTCGCCGTAGGGGAAGAAGTTGGCGTAGATCTTCTTGAACTCGTCCACGGTCAGGTGGCCGGTGGGGCAGTCCTTGAGGAAGCCCTTGTACCACTCCTGCAGCTCGTGGTCCGTGAACTCCGTGTTCTCCCGCAGGTCCTGCAGCACCTCGGGCCGCAGCTTGCTGTTCTGCTTGCCCATGGCGGCCGCGGCTGCACCTGCAAGGCGGGGGGTCAGCGGGGCCGCCAGGGCAGGGGGCCCGGGGTCTGGCTCCCCGCCGCCTGCAGCCACCGGGCAGGCCTGAGAATGTCCCCCGCGGCCCCGCCCCAGGGCTGGAGAGGCCCCGACAGGGCCACCACTGCGCCCGAGATGTGTCAGCCATCGGGCCCCCGTGGGAGGCTGGGCAGAAGTCTGCGCACCACTGGGAAAGCTGAGGCTCCACCCTCGCACCGCAAGACACGTTCTGACTTTGAGAATGTGTAGTAAACATAAAAATAGCAACTTTAAGTCAATGGAATGAGGTGTTGGTCAGGTGCCCACCAGGGGTTGTACGTGATTCAAGGATTAACTCGCCGCTGTCATCACCCTCACAGCTCCAGGCAGAGCTGCCATGCCCACTGCACCCCACACCCTGTGCTCTGGGCAGTTAGGCCTTTTCTTTCAGGTACCACGTTCTGTTTTCCTCCTTAGAACAGGTATCCAGAAACTCTGAGGGCGCCCTCTCTCGGTTTTGCCTCTGAGAAACGCCTCTGGCCAAGGGGATCTAGAATTAGTGCCAAGGGATGCGTGACGTCTCCAGTGTCACCAGCAGGGTCTCAGGCACCTGTGGGGCCCAGGCCCGTGCTTCTCACGGTGGTTTCCACACAGCCTCTGCATGACACTGGTCCTGGGGTGGGGGTGCCGCACAGCCGCACGGCCGTCACCCCCACCTTCTCATTTTCTGACTTGACCAGCAGCATGTGAACATGGCTTAGTGAATTTTGAAGCATACAGGACAGTAAAGAAAGTGCTTCCCACCTCAGTACCAGAGGTAACCACTTTGGACTGTTTCTACATTTATGAATTCTAAACAGCATGTACCGAACCCCCGTTAGGAAAGAGCATAAATGTAGTTCACCCAGTCTCCTGGCACTTACTCTTCCTGTCTTTTCCCCTCCCAAGTCTTGTTAGTTTTATACATACATACCCTTGTTCTTGTTATCTTTATGACTTTAAATTATAAAGTTCCATTTTAACTTCTGTGTAGGGGAGTTTGGCAGTATCTTTCAAAATTACAAACACACATTCACTCTGACCCAGAATCCCACTTCTAGGATCTATTTGAAGACACTCCCACCTGGGTCCGTAACCCATGTGCATCCTGCCTCCCGTGTGGTTGTCTGGAATAATGAACACCCAGGCACCCGCCATGACCTACTGACGAGAAATCATCTTCAAGATGCATTTCTAAGTGACAAGGGAAGATGCAGAGAAGCATACAGAATTTGCTACTGTCTGTGAAAAATAGAAAAAACAATGTATGCATGAGTGCTTATGTGCCTGGAAGAATTTATTAGGAAATGATGACATTGGCTAAAGAGAGAGAGACGGCTGATGGCCAAGGGTCAAACGGGAATTTCTACTGTAAATCCTTTGCAACGTAAAAATGTCAAACTCTGTGTATCTTCTATTCAGAAAATAAACACACAAAATAAAACTAACCAAGCCTCCATTTCTTGATCTACCAAGTTGACAGAGGGTCTTGACTGTCTCTGTAACCACAAGCTATTAATTCGCCTTTCCACCACAGCAGCTTCTGTCGTGGGAACCACTATCTTTACATTGTCAGGGTTTACAATCCCTAAACCTAGAATATCCTAAAAAGTGTAAACCAGCAAATCTTGACCTAACTTGGTTGCTGGTTCCCTGGGGGAGGGGTGAAGTCAAGGGCGGGGCCAGTGCTGGGAAGAACAACAAACACGGCCCCTGTGCCACGGAGGGCTTGATGCATCACGGGAGACCTAGTCCACAGTATACAGAATGGGAAGCCCCACTGGCTCCTCCACCCAGCTCTCTGATCCACCCTGGCGCTTGGGGTGGTACAGGCCTGCTAGCATGCTCTGGGAGGCCCAGAAAAGCCCCGATGTTGACATGCAGCTAATTCAACTTTGGCACCTTTGGAAACCCAGTTAACAAGTTTTGAAAAAAATGGCCACTGTAATTTCTACACAAAAACAAAGGCAGATGTAAAAATCATTTTACAAAAGTTGCAACTGAGGCGTGGTGGTGGGAAGTAACTGCCCAGGCAGGGCCCCACAGCTAGTGGAACTGGGATGTGAACACTAGCTTGTCTTGAGCTTGACCACCGAGCTCTATCATCGACCCTGAACCTGGTAGGTGGGCACAGCAGGCCCAGCATTCTCAGCTGAACAGAGAAGAAAACAAGGCTGGGAGAAACTGAGTGATATGCCCAGGAAACAAAAAAAGGTAAGTTTTACTTTGGAGAAATCATGAATGGAAAAACATGTCTTCCTGCCATTGTCTTGAAGGTTGAGTTAATAAAATCTGGAGCTGTCAAAATCATATCTGATGGGAGACCACACTTTTGAGAATGATGTAGTAGGAGTATTTCATTGATTTTCCAATCTCCTTTGAAATAGGACACCCACCTCTCTTGTCCAATTTCTTGACCATGCCCAGTTAGCTCAATGAACAGGTATATAACATAACCATTCTGAAGTTGGTAACATTAATTTAGTTACAGAAAGTTAAAGACAACTCCAAGGATGTCGGAGCCAATCTGGTGTACAGGGTAAAAACCCAGAGTTGGGAGGCTTATGTATTTAGAAATTTCCTAAAAGCACAGCTGAACTTAGATAAAAAGAGTTATGTCAGTTGGTTGTACAACAGTGTAAATATAGTGACCACTAGTAAACTGTACACTGAAAAATGGCCAAGATGGTACATTTTATGTTATTTGTATGTTATCACGATTCAAAAGGCATATATTCCTGGGAGGAGCGGGGGGCATAAGAGGGTCTCCTCCCAGGACAACAATGTTCCTTAGCCCCTTCCGAGCCTGACGGTCTAGGATCCGTGGGTCTGGAGGTCCCAGGTCAAAGATTCCTGTGTCCCTACGTGAGGTGAAGGAGCCACTCATCCCAAGGGGTGGCCCCTCCCAAGAAAGGCAATGGCATCCGGGAAGGTGGTACAGCGTCCCCTGGAAGAACCTGGAAACGAGCTATCAGCACATCTGCACGCTCCTCACACCCTGCACCGTGAACGCTTGTGGGCACGTGTCCTCTTGCCAGGGCTCTCCAAGAGCTCGAGCCCGGGAATGCCAGTGGTCTTTGCCCCGAGGAGTGTCCTCAGGGCCTGGCGCCAGGCTGGGTGCTCAGAATATTCCAGTCCATTGTGTCCTCTGAATGCCTAGGGCTGCAGGTCCTGGTTCTCAGGGCTCCTGGCTACCTATGGCACACTGCATATAGATGGAGCACCAAAAGTGACGTGAAGAGGGGGCTCCAAGAAGGAATCATCCATTCCCATGGGGGGGCCTAGGCAGCATGAGGGATCAAACTGGAATGATGAAGAGGACTTCGAAAGTCACCGGAGGTTGACCCCCACCTGCCACCTCTAGGGGGCGCAAGGCAGATCCCAGGGGCTGGGAAGGTGGTCAGGCTGGGAGGAAGTATCATCTCTATCTTAGAGACAAAGACCTGAAGCCCCTGTGGGACCCATGTTATCCACAGCGGGCGGCGCTGGGACCTCCCCGGGGCCCTTTCAGCGCCCAGGTCACAGGGCAGTGATGAAGGCCACCGAGGTGCTCCCGGCTGGCGCCCACCTCTGCTCCCTCGCCGTTAAACCTCACCAGGACAGCTCGCAGGATGGCCTTCCCGCCGTGACTGTCATGCGGCCATGAGGGGGGGCCCACAAATGCTGCATGAAGCCCCAGGCGCTCCCAGTCCCTCACTGGCTGGCCTGTGTGGGCTTACCAAGGGCCCAGAAGAAATATTCAGTACAAAGGACTTCATTTTAGCTCTCGGCCTGAGCTCGTGGCCTCACGGGAACGGGGATGGTGGAATCCTGCATTCAGAGCCCCCTCTGTTATTAAGCAAGCCAAAGAACCAATCTTATTGATGATTTGCTGGCTGGAAAGACACTGACAAAAAGCCTTTCTGCAAAGAAAGCCACCACTCTCATTTTCCAACAGAAATACCCCCCCCCCCCCACCCTGGTGTCAGGCAGACACACCAGCCTGCATCTGCCAGATCTTACTTTCCGTCTTTAGTGACAGATGGGGTGAAGAATGGCATGCTGGGGAGGGCGGTCAATTCAGAGTTAGAACCATCTCTTCCTTGGCTTAAAAAGCTTCATGATCAAGCAGGGCTTGGGTCAGACAAGCACCAGCTTTCAGAGAACATCGAAGATGACATTTTAAATTCACTGCAATGGAAAAATGGAGGAGGGAGTTAACATCCATCTCTCAGGGTCTCAGTGACTCTGCTATTGTTTAATGAGCTAAATTGTAAAAAAGAAAAAGTAAACAAGTAGCTGAAGAGCCCTATGAAAATATTTAACCCGAAGTCAGTATTGCCTGCAAATTAAAGCCTATTTAGTAGCACAGTTCCATCAGCGGATCAGTGAGGCCGCTGGGAGCCGCTGGAATGTCCCATTAATCATAGCTCCGAGCCAGCTAATGGCATGGGTCGACGTTTCATCCCATTGCTCTCAAACGTTTTCATCAAGTCAGAGCTCAGAAGCTTGCTGGGCCAGCCAGACTTAGAAACACTTGGAGGAAAGATGATAAGAGAGGTAGGGGGGACCAACTCCCTATAAAAGACCAAAGCTCAGAATGAGGTTGGAGGGGTGTCTGCCCTGAATTTGAACTTCCAGGGGCTACAGGGCTCGTTGGGGATGAGCCTGCGTTCTGTGTGGCGTAGAACATGAAAGTAGAGGCAGACAGGGCGCTGGAAAACAGGCACTTTGTGCTGTGTCTGTCATGTAGCACCAGACCTGGTCCTTTTCCCCGGTGACCCACGAACAAGGCTACTCCTAGAGCGGAGCCCCTGTCCTAGGCAGAAAAGGGGCCGACTGCATTTGTATTCTTCCTTCTTCCAAGTAAGCAGGTGAGAGGCAAGCTGCCTGCAGCCTTGACTCTAGCGCAGCTGCTCTGAGGTGGGGGTTGGGGTTGGGGGGGAGGAAAGGCAGTCTGTCCCAGGGGATCTGTGACCGCTGCCAGGACCCTGTGCAGGGGGCAGCCGGGTGGAGCAGTCCAGGATGCAGTGCGGCAGGAAGAACGCTAGAGGGCACAGTCGGGCAGGCTCCCCAGAACCGGAGCTGAGACCCCGCCTCCCGGCTTCCCGCCCCCGCCCCCACCACGCCCACTCCGCCTCGCGAGTGCTTGTTTCTCTGTGAGCTGGATTCGTGCAACACGGTGACCACCAGCTACATGCGGCTACTGAGCACTTAAAGTGTGTCTGGTCTGAATTTATGTATGTGCCTTAAGAGTAAAATACACACTGGATCATTTGACGACTTAATATGGAAAGAATGTAAAATATCTCAATTTTTCTGTCCTGATTACATGTGAAATGATAAATGCTACCATTTGAGAGATAGCAGATTAAATTAATCATGTTTGTAATCTCAGATGTTCATTTTTACTTTTTTAATGTGACTACAAGAAAAGTTAAAATTACATATGAATGTGGCTCACATTATGTGTCTAGAGGCTGCTGCAGATCTGGGGCCACCAAAGAGGGGCTCTTCAAGTTCATTCGCACTCTGTTTGCAGGCCCATCGCTAACTGCAACCCAGCTGGGACAGGTGTCCTTTGTTTATTTCACTCCTTGGTGCCCTGAGTGAAAGAGAATGGCCTCTGCATTTCATAATTACCTGTGGGTCCCCCAAGTTTCTATTTTCAGCAGCTTCAAGAAGTTACTAGAGGCCAGCTGCAATGTTGACCCAGGTTTGTCTTGGCTAAGGGGCACGGCGGAGGGGAGGAGAGGCAGACGGGGGGTTTCCTTCCGGGGCAGAATGGCCGAAGCCCCTGGGTGAGATCTGGGGAAAGAGGTCAGCAGCACCACCGAAGCGGGCAGTCACAGGGTGCGCCTAGATCCAGGTTCAGCCCACTGACCTCCAGGAGCCCATTTTCAGAGGGCTTCCTGAAAACATGAGAATCACAGTTTTACCAGCTGAGTGGGCTCCAGGCCAGTGAGCTCAGTGGAGAAATCCAACAGAAAACCCTCCTGATTTCTGTTCCCATTCCAAGCCTGTGAAAATCTCCATTATTCCCCCCAAAGCTTTAAAAACATAAAGAACTGAAGGAGGGGGAGAGGCAAGGAGAGGAAAGCAGGAAGGAAGGAAGTCAGGCTGGCCAAGCAAGGCCTCGAAAGCCCCTCCCTGTCTGGAGCCATCCTCCTTTTCCACTCTCCTGAAGCTGAGATGCCCTCCATGAGGCTGGGAAAGGAAGAGGTGGAGAAAAGGAAGGCAAATACCCAAGGACGTTCTTTCCCTGGCAGAAACGGCCACTGCGGCAGGAGGAGGGCACTGGGGTGGCTCTCCCTGTAGACCATGTGCTGCTGAAAACGCTGGTTCATTCATGTGGTCGCTTGCCCCCGCTGCCCAAACTCCTATTCATCCACCAAACCCCAGCTCTGTGTCACCCAGTCTAATGTCACATCATATTCCACACACACATACATTTCCCAGCCGCCCCCTACAACTGCACTTGCCTTTGCATTGTTTAAAAACCTATTTCTCTTATGATCTCAAATTTTATTACATCATTTATTTGTGCTTTTCCCTCATTAGACTGTAAGCTCCTTGAAGAAGGAGAACAGCTCACGCACACCAGCAGGAGAGGCTGCTAAGCATGTTCTAGCCTCCAGGCCTTTGCACTTGCAGTTCGCTCCACCTGGTCTGCTCTCCCTCCCCTGCGGTATCTGCTAGGCACACTCAGTGGTCATGTCTTTGCTCAAGTCTTCCTGGGGGCGCCTCGCCCCGGGACCCCACCACAAGCAGCATCTGCCCTCATGCCCTAGTCCTCCCTGCCTCGTGTCATCCCAGTTCTACTGGGCACGGTATTGATATATTTAGTATCTCTCTGCCTTCCTTTGTTCACCACAGTATCCCCAAAACAGAGCCTAGCACACAGTAACAGTTCAGTAAACGTATTTGAAAGAATGGCTGTGTGCTCCAGAGGCCTCACACAGTGCTTGAATGACCAGATGCAAGAGTCAAAGAGCTTCTTCCAGGACCCTCCTGCTCTAACATTCTGTGACTCTTCCAATAGTAGGGATACAGGCAGGAATTAGGCTGGTAAAGTCCTCTCTTGCTCAGGTTTGAAGCTCTGAGAAGGAATATTCTGTAATGAAGACTTAGTATTCTGGAAAGCTCCATTTACTGGCAAAGGAACTGCAGAGTAGAGGGCCTGGGGTGTGTCAGACTCAGGGGTCCTTTCACCAAACCAGTGCCATCAACTCCCTCTGCTGGTGAACACACTCCCCGCTCAGCGGTCCTCAGCCAGGGGGCTGACTGCCGCCCTCCAGCTGGGATCTGGCATCCTAGAGCCCAAGGTGCCGCTATTCCAGTCTTCAGAGGAGAAGCACACGGAGCTGCTTCCCCAGCGGAAGAAGGTAGGTTAGTGGGAGGGACATGAATGGGCCTCTGGGGACAGGAGGGGAGAGGAAGAGCAAATGCCCAAGAGAACCATTCTCCCCTTATAGAGCCTGCTAGCGCCCCAGTTAAAGGATGGAGGCAGGACCAAAAACAAGAGCATGTGATTTTTCTTAAAGCCTAAATCACCAGGTATATCCATCCAATCTGTGAGTTTTGTGTTTCTAGAGAAGGGTGCTGGACAGCAGGCAAGAAGCAGGGCCACGCTGCACCTGGTGAGGGGTGGGCCTGAGCAAGGGGGGAGGGAAGCCAGGTGTGCAGTCCTGGCCCCAGAGCCTGGGGCTCCCTCTGCCTGGAGCCTCTGTGCTTTGCTTTGAAGGCAAACGAGGTTCACAGTGGCAGGCCCCCAAACCTGAATTTGTGCCCTTATGCCCACAAACATTTCTGAGGCCCCCAGGCATGGGAACACCTGATGGAACAAGACACAGAGATCCTTCCCAGGTGCCCAAAGCAGCCCCCAGCACGCCCATCCGACAAGGGGTGTGGTGTGTGACAAGGCTTCCTTACGAAGGACAGGGATGCTGGAGTGGAGCTGGCCCATTACAGGCGATGGCTGGGAGTTCTGACGGGAGGTGTGAGCTGGACTTGAAGGCTCCAGGAGCTCTCCACGTAGGCAAAGGGGACAGTATGTGGCAGACAAAGAAGGCTGGGAGAGAACCCCCAAATGCCACAGAGGCGATGCTGATTGCAGGAGCAGATGGCCAAGGACAGAAGCAGGAGAGGACTGGAAGGCAGGGGCTTGTACTACCCACCCCCCCAGAAACACTGGAGCCCAGGAAACACTCAGTGAACTGACCTGCCAAGGACACAGGGACTCGAACACTGTTCAGTCACAGAATAAAAATTCTGAAGCTGAAACAAGTCACCATGAATCACCCAGCACCCCCTTCTCAGGGATCTGGAGCCAACCACAGGCCAACTGCTCTTTTGAAGGAAATCCAAGAGGCCACAGCAGGCTGGACCGAAGGCAGGGGTTGGGCTGAGCTTTCAGAGCGCCCCACAATCCCCCCAGATCTGACCCCGCTTTGGTCGGCCCTAGGGAACAGAGCCACGGAGGGGCTCCCAGCCTGGCTCGGCTGTGCTTATTACACGTGGAGATTTGAGGTACCAGCCACCCCTCATCTGGGAGTACATTCTCTTGATTACTTGCGCCTGGCTGCGGAATGACTCAGGTCCTAACCAAGCCCTTGTGGGAAAGATCTGCACGGCAAACGATTGAGTGAGTCGGCCACTGCGCTCTGAAGCTCCCGGCTAGGATGGGGGCCACCCCCGCCAGAGGACGACGTTCTGCTCTGGCAGGAGGGAAACCATCCGACGGGGCCAGTGCCCATCACACCCTGGCCAGATGGGCAGCTTACGGGAGGTGCAGGGGGTGCTGGGCCAGGCCCTGGAATCATCAGTCACCTGTCTCGATGTGCCACACCAAGCTTGTCTGCTCCTTTGAAAAGGGGACAGAAGAAGGCCAGGTTCAGGGGTTGCAGTGGGGACCGGGGCTGCGTACATGTCTACAGAGGGGCCGGTGCGGGCAGCAGGTATTGGGTAAATGGCCAGCCCCGGCTCCTCCTGGGCCCCCTCCTAGCCTGATGGTCTTAGCTGTCTCTTAACTTCTTTGGGCCTTATTTCCCGTGATTATAAATGGGAATAACAGTCCCTGTATGTTGATTTTACAGGGAAGCTGTGAGGATAAAAGGAAATGAAGGTGTAAAAGGACTCTGACAAATGCAGAGCATCAGACAATATGCAGAGGTATGGCACAGCTTTTTTGACACAAGAAATGCAGGGATGTGCTTAATGAGTCTGATCACAGCATTGAACAGCAGGCCAGAGGCTGGACTTGGCCCCAGGCGGTGGGGTTTCCTGCACTTCCTCATGGACCGTCCTGCTTGCACGCCCAGCGGCATGAACACCCTGTCCTCACGCCGTGGGCAGATGGCCTGGGATCACTGGGGGAAGGGTCAGTGAAAGCCCCACCCTGTTCTCTGAAGAGGAAATGAGGGGCAGGACAGAAGGAAGCCAGCCCTGCAGGCAGGGCAGAGCCTGCAGCCAGCTCACCCTGCCTGGGGTGCGTCCGGCAGTGACCCGAGGACCAGGAGGAGCTGCTCCTGGCTTGTTGGCCATGGGACACCGTGAACCCTGGGGCGAGGGGACGAAGGACCATTTAAGCTGGCATGAGGATCCTACATGTGTACACAGCGCAGGTTCCCCGAAGGCCCCGGAACTTCACAGATACTGAGGGAGGTCTGGAGTTTGCCCAGAGTAACCCCCAGCGTTCTGAGAAGGCTGGTAGCCCAGATCCGTGCAGGACAGGGCAGCTGCTGGTAGGCCTCTGATGCGTGTGTGTGCGTGCGCACGTGCACACACACATCCCACACACCTCCTCCCTCCATGCTGGTGTTGTCCCCCACCACTGACTGGGGGAAAGCCTCCATCTATTCTTTGGCTTCCAGTGGGACAGAGCCCCCTGGCTGTAGCGGTGATCTCAGGGCAAAGGCCGTCCCAACACCCCCGTGTATGGAATGACTAGGATTTCACTCCTAGAACTGTCTTATCGGAGAAACAGCACAGGCCGTGGTTACCATTCACACACCCACTCCACGGCTCTCTTACACCCCTGCGGAGCCTGCCTGTGCCTGTGTCCTGCGCACGGGGCCCTGAGGATGGGAACAGGGATCACTGTGGGCCTAACACGGAGGAGGACTGCCAGACCCAGGGCTCTGGGGGATGGCGTGGCGCAGCCTCCGGGGCTGCCAGCTGAGTGGGGAAGGGGCTACGGGGCATGGTAGCGTGAGAGGGCAGCCTGGGACTTTGTCCTGGGGGCGCAGGGAACCCAGACAGCACATCGGTTTCAATGACTCACAGCCCAAGCCTTTTGGGAGACCACCAGCGAGAACTTCAGCCCTGCTACAGCCCTGGGCCTGGCCCCTCTGCAGGTGCCTCCACGGGCAGTGCCAGGACCAGCAGTGTAACAGCACTGAGCAGCATAGGTCAGTATGGAGCCAACGGACAGATTAACGAAGGTAGGATGTGGGGAGAAAGGACAGCAAGGGGCGGGGGGAGAAAAAATATCATCAAACTCTAGGAATTCAGCCTAATTACTCGAAGGGCAGTTTAAATTTGTAAAGTCTGAGTCAAAAACACCTGGAAAAGTGCCTCTGAATTCTCTCTCCTTCAGGTAAAGGATATGGACTAGAACAACAGTGTGCTGTGAGGTAGGGGGTGGGTGG
Organism: Smutsia gigantea; assembly: GCA_032199065.1. Classification (NCBI taxonomy): domain Eukaryota; kingdom Metazoa; phylum Chordata; class Mammalia; order Pholidota; family Manidae; genus Smutsia; species Smutsia gigantea. Next base: position 26,312 of record JAVSCE010002812.1, read on the forward strand.
GTGCTTGTAATGAGCGGGTAAGAGTCTTGTGACTGGCACGTCTGTCGCTCCCCAATTCAGAACAGACTCGGAGGCTGGCAATCTTAGGTAAGCACATGCCCCACAGCTATACTTCCCTCATCTGAAAAACACTTTGGGCAATGTGGCCCCTGGGGCACATTCGAGCCCTAAAGCTGCCTAGGGGTCTATCCCCAGTGGAGGCTTCCACAGCTCCTGAGAAGCGCCCTTCCTTAGCTGGGATTTATGTCGTTCTCCCTGGATCTTGGTGGCAAAGACATTCGCTTAGCTCTTTTCCCAGTAGATGGTAGAAAGCTAGATTCCTGCCAGGTTCCTGCTTGAGTGGTGAGTAACTTCTCAATTCTTAGGCCCCAAATGAACCATTTCCAGATTCTGAATTCATGTGCCCCAAATGAATGAGGTTTGGCCACATTCTAAGATATCTTGGATAGAAACTGTCTGTAAGAAATGCCATTATAAATATTAGACTTAGGAGGTATTTTCAAGACACGCGGGCCCCTGGGGCTTTGGACACTCTGATAAATGGCTCTGTCTGCAGGGCAAAGTCCACTCCTGGAGGAAGGGCTGCCACCAAATGCCTATTTGGTATCGCTATGGCTCAGCACACTGATCCAAAAACATTTTTCTTTTTTTTTTAAGTTGGAATAAAACTTCCAGTGAATCATCTCATACGCTATTTGATTCATGTTTAATGTCTTTGGGAAGGCCTAAAAACAGGAAGCCATTCTCAGTGAAAATGGCATGAGCTGGCTAAAATGCTAGGCACACAAATGGTGACGTGTCAGCTGCCCCTTGGTGACCTCAGCAAATACAATCTTGAGTTGTCATTAAGAGAGTGTGTTTATAATGAGGAGTGCAGACAGCTCATAAAAGCTGCCCCTGGACGTTTTTATTCTTTAAATCATAACCCAGAAGCCAGAGATTCTGCAGGAAGGGTTGGGGCCAGGGCACAAACTCACACACAGAAAGTGTTGACCCACACGCATTAAGCGAACACCTACTAAGTGAAAATCATGTTGGGGATACATAAAAGTGTAAGATGCCCTCTAAGTGCTTACAGTCTAGTTGGAAGGTAAGACATGAATTCCTTCTTTCCTTCTCAACACCGAATTAGTTCCTACTCTGTGCCTAGTTCTGGGTGGCAGAAGGGGAGCGAAGGAAGGCAGGATTCGAAGATGAACCAACATACTCCAGCTGAATTTCAGGCCGGGGCCCACGTCCTTTCCTGACCCTTTTCCCGGAGGACACAGAAGCTGAGTTCCATTTGCCCTGGGCGCAGCCAGGAATAATCCCAGAACCACGGAGCGCAGTACCTGAAACTGGAAGGACGTGGTGGTTGGTAGGAGGAAGGAAGTGAGGCAGGGAGGCCGAGGTTTGGCTGATGAGGGCGCACCTTCTAAACGGCCCCAACTCCTGGCCACTGCAGCTGCACAGGGAGTCTGTGGCCCCCGGCACTGTTCAGCATGTCCTTGAGAGCCCACTTTCCTTGTGCCCCCAGGTCTATGAATTTTCCATCAGAGATTTTCAGACCCAGATAGTCTCTAATTCCAATGAATACACCAGTTAAGCGGAGACCCTCTGAGATCCTAGGAATAGCCAACAGAGCAAACCTTTGTTAAACATGTTCCCAGCGAGGACTTCTGAGCTACAAGCTCGCACACGGGGTCTCACAATCAAGAATATTCCAGCAGTCAACAGGACAGAAAATGTGAGATCCGGGTCACCTGCCCGGGACTGTGCTGGTGGACTGGGGAAGTGAGAAGGTTCAGTGTGGGCTCAAACTGAGAGGCCGGCGATGCAGACTGGAGAGCCTGGCGGGGCTCACACCTGGCTTCGAGGCACCTGCCAACAAGTAATGAATCTCGGGGCCATTGCTTAGTCACTCATTCATTCATTCATTCATTCACTTCATAAGGAGCCGCCCTCTCTGTGCCCCCACACCCCCCCTCCCCGAGGCAAAAAGACTGGCTGGTGGTTACAGTACCATTCCTCTGCCTCTGTCTCTGGCCCCCTGCCAGGTGGTGAGCCTGCGCTGGGTCTCACTCCTCGGGACCCACACATACAGCAGCACCCTACGCAGAAGCCCCCAGCGGAAGCTCAGGGGCCCGAAGGGCGCTGATTCCGGTGCTGGCAGGCATCCTGCAAACAGGCCAGGACAAGTGTCCCCAGCACTTCACTGACCACAGAGGGTGAGAATGTGAGCGTGCATACCCACGGTGTGTGTGTGCGTGTGCGTGTGTGTGCGCGTGTGTGCGCGCACACGCGTTTGCCCATAATGCTTGTCAGGCAGGATCTGCCTCTGTGGTTGAAGGCTGAAGGGGACGCCCACAGGAAGTGATATTGCAAAGTCATCCCCAGTCACTCTAAAAATAACCCTCAACTTACAACACAAGAAGGATTTCCCCTTTCCTGGTGCCCTGCCTCAAAACCAGAGCAGTTTCCACTTTGCAGGCCTCTTCAGGAAGGCCAGGTGGGTGACCCTCTGAGAGGCCCACCTGGGATCTGCAGACTAACTAACACTTCAGGGGCTACAAGCCCACCTCCCAGAGGAGAGTTAGCTGGGGGCATGCTCTTCGGGCCCTTCTCCCGCAGAACTGCAAATCTCTGTGCCCGTTTCTCTAACATCTTCCAGAAGCACTGGTGAAACAAATCTCTACGAACAACTATTCTCTTTGAAACGTGTGAGGAGGGATCGCTATTTAAAAGACCTAGGAGGCCCAGTATTGTGCAGTTTTGGCTGCACTGAGAGGCTGCTCACAGGGTTAGTGGCGTGAATGTCCTGCCCTTCATGTACAGTCAGCACCCCTCCCATCCGTCTGGCCCGCTGGCTCATCCCCTCCAGCGCCCCTTAACACCTCAGGCACACTTCGGCCACAGGCCCTTTGCACTGGCTGTTCAGACATCAAATTGCTCCCTCTCCTCCGTCAGGCCTTTGTTCCAGGCACTTCTCAGTGAGGCCCTCTCTCAAGACTCCCTCCAAAACTACAGGCCCAACATGTTCTTTATCTCCTTTTCTACTTTGATTTTTCTCTGTATTTTACTGAGTTCATTGTCTCTCCCCCTCCACTTAGAATGCAAGGTCCCTGGGGCAAGCTTTACTCTGGTTTGTTCACTGGAAACTTCCTGGCAGAGTGTGTGTGATCTGTAAATATTTGTTGAGCAAATGGATGCATGACTGCTGGGGGTCACGGGGACCCGTGGCCTGGGCACACAGGTGCCTCTTCTCCAGTGCCTGGGGTGGTGTAGGCAAAGACAGAAAAGGGAGGGAAGACATCCTACCATCCACCAGCAAGGGGGGAAGGGCATGGAGAAAGGGTGCTCGCATTTACCACCACCCAACCCAGGACAGCCAGAGCCCAGGATATTCATGTGCCAGAGGCGCCGTCTGACTCGTGGAGTTCCTCATCTCCAGTGGTGGTGGTGGCAGGGGAGAAGGGGCTATTTCACACATATGTTTGCTCTGTGTGTGGAATACCCCAGAGCCTCGGGGATGGGAAGAGACACCACGGACCATCTCCCTGGCCTCCGCTGGACACCTCTGCCTGCTCCAGCACCCTAACACCTAGCTACTAGCCCGGCAGGACCCCACCTGGCCAGGCAGCAGTCCTGTGCACCGGGCCAGCCCAAGAGCCCCCAGCCGGGGTGTCTGAAGGCAGGGGGTGCCCAGGCACTGCAGAGCCCAGTTTGCTCCCTCCCACCTCCCGGCTCCAGCAGGCAGCCAGTGAACTAGTGGAAGCAGCGCCTTCCCCATGAAGTGGTACCTGCTTTACTTGGGGAGAAAAGCCCAGAGACCCAGCTGCTAACCGTCCTCTGCCTGGGTCTCTTGTCCTAGACAGCAGGGTGTGTGAACGCAAACATTTTCACAAGGGTGAGCAGGAGAGGGGAGAGAGGGGGGGATGAGGCAGTGGGAGAAACACCCCTCCCTCAGGGAGACCCAGCAGGGGGCACCCCACCCCCACCCTGCCACGGGATGGGGGCTTCCGTGGGTGGCAGTCATCAGGGAGAGATGCATGCCGCGGCATCTGTGCCCGGCACGGAAGCAACCCGACTCTGGGTCGGCTGGGAGCCTGCTGGTCTAACCTGCCAAGACTCATATCAGCAGAGGGTCCCCCAAGGAAATCAGCAGCTTGGCATCTGTCCTCTGACCCTTGCAGGGCCCTCAGGGTGTCATATGGGGCACCCAGAAACCTCTGAAATTAAAGTTGCAACACTTCAATGAGTTTTGGGTTCAAATCTCAGCCTCACGGCCAAGCACTAAAAGATGATTCCTTCTGGGTGGGAAGATGAGAATCACAAAGAGGTGCCCTCTGGCCTCTGGGGCCTAGAACTTCCAGGCTCTCTGGGGGGGCTTCGCGGCAGGCTCTCCCGGCTGACGTGGCCTGGCTGGGCGGAGCTGCTGCGGCCCTGCCCTCCCACTGCCTCCTGCAACCGACCCCAATTACCTGGCCTCAGCGGATGTTTGCAGCACCCAGCACCGGGCAGGGGGCAAGCGCAGGGAGGGACCACTGACTAAGGAGAGTCGTTGTTAAGAATTACTGGATGGCCCCCAGAAGGAGGAGAAAGAGAGCTGTGGTCAGCGGAGGCCTCCCCTGGCCCCAGGCAGCCCGCTGGACTCTCTATTCTCAGCTCTCCTCTTGCAACCACCCCCGAGAGGGAGGTGTGGTTAACCCTCTCAAGGATAAGGCTTGAGGGGGGCTAAGAGGCCCAGAGGGATCTGGGGTGCACAAATCCAAGATCAGAGGCCTTTCTGCCACCCACCTGGTTCCTTGCTTGGGAATAGAACTGAACACTCAGCTCACGAGCGAGAGACACTGCGGCGGAGCCAGCTGGGTTCCGGCCCCATGGCAGGCGTGTTCAGCACACGGCCAGCACTTCTTGTTGGGGGGGCAGTGGGGCCATAAAGGTGGCAAAGGGGGTGTCTGGGACAGACCCAGGCCGGCAGCTCAGCCCCTGCACTCAGGCGCATGGTTGCACAGGAGTGGCCAGGCTAGTGATGGGCAAAGGCGGGCCAGGCCGAGGGCCCCAGCTGAGCAAAGCCCGGGCTCTGGCAGTCACATCGTCGGTACAGGCGCTTGGCTCTCACCAGTGCCTCCCTGGAACCCAAGGAAGGCAGTGGCTGGAGGACGGGTGGAGGGCGGTGGATTCAAACAGAACAAGGGTTCTTGGTCATGCTAATTACCTTGGGCTTTACCCTCGTCCAGGGGACAGGGCCAGGCAGAGGGCTCCAGGTTTGGGCCTTGCTATGCTGGAGGGGGAAGGGGATGGGGCTGTGGCTCTGGGTCAGTCTTTTGGGGGCTAGGAAGGGCAGCAAAGGGACTGGGGGAGAAGACTGGCAGGAAGCGAGGGGCGGGAGGAGGGGGAGTCTGAGCCCAGGCTTCTGGGGGATGCCAGGTGGGGCTGCTGTCCTGAGGCTGTGCGGGAGGGCTGGGTGAGAGCAGCTGAGGGAGGAGAGGCTGGGCGGGGAGGCGCGGCCCTGGAACCCTGGCATCTCCAAGCACGGGTGGGCCTGCGGGGAGTGGGTGGAGATGTGGTGGAAGTGGGGAGTGGCTCAGAGGCAAGAGCCTTGGCGGCCAGAGGCCCCTCTCAGAGGGGCAAGGCCCACCCACTTCCCACCCTGTAATCAGGGCTACAGACCCTGGTTTGGGGGCAAAGGGAAATCTGTTACCCTGGGAGGGGGGCCCCAAGGCCTTGAGGATGAGGGCTGAGGAGCTGTGAGGGCCACACCACACTTACCCCGGGGGGCAGCTCTTTCCTTTTGGGGAACAGGGGCTGGGAGCTTCCAAGAATGGAAGAGAAACTTAAGGACGGAACCTGTCCCCTCTGCCTTTGACCTGCACTGTCCTCCCCAGTCTGCCCTTTATCCCTCTGATGCCCTGGCCTCCCTCACTGCACACGTCCCAAAGCCAAAGTCCCCAGGGTCAGACCGTTCACCCAGGAAGACCTGCCCAATTTAGAGGGAGCACCAGGACCGCCGTGGGACCTGGCGGGTTCTATCCCCCTCCCAGCCTCAGTTTCTTGACCTGTCTCCTGGGGTGCTGTGCACACTGTCCCCCTACTCCTGGGTTTCCCTGATCCTTCTACTGTGGACAGGACCCCACAGAGTGGTAGGGCTCCCCCAACCTGCCCCTAGGCTCCCAGGCCCACCTGGCCTCCCAGAGCCACTTACCCAAGGCCAAGTGGAGACAGAGAGCAGGGGCCAGAACCTCGGGAGCTGGTTCCACGTCCTTGTCTGGGCTGCTAGACCATGCCCTAGAAGAGAAGACCGACAGGTCACTCGGGGTGTGGACACCCCCAGCCCAGAGCCCACCTTCCATGTGCCAGGGTGGGCGGTGGGGGCAACTATACCTTTGTACGGCAAGCCCCACACTAAGTACAGAAAAACCCTGACTCCTGGTCCCCGTCCAGCCAGTTAGGGCAGGGGCCATGGGCATGGGCACCTCCTGCCCCAGGAGGGAGGGAAGCCCCCCACAATGCTGATGGGCGAAGCCTCCCAGGGGGATGCTGACCACCCTCAGGTGGTTACCACAAGCCAGAACCACAGACAGTCATGGCCAGGGGCTTCTGCGGGCTTCAAACCCGGATTCAAGTGCTGGCCACATAACTGAGTCACTGCGGCCCATCACTACGCCACCTGTGGCTTTATCTAACACTCTGACCTGCAGGTCACTGTAAGGGCCCAGTGAGTCGTGAACGCCAGGCCCTGACACAGGCAGGCTCAAGGGAGCTTCACAGACAAGCTTTGGCTTCTGCATGCAGGAGGACACCATAGAACTCCAGCCAACGGCTCACAGATTCACATGGTTACTGTGAGAAGAGAAACCCAAGTGCTGTGGGCATCTGAAGAATCCCACTGTCAACCATCACTGCTGGCTCTGGCATAGCAATCTGAACACCCTGCACGCATGGCTGATGGGCTGACCTCCTCCTTCACCCCCTTCTGTGAACTGCCATTGCCCTGTATTCTGTAATGATAACCTTCTTGCAGCACCACCCCTACACTGCTGGGTGCCCTGCTGACAGCTATCTATGCATTTATTTGCAATTACCCACTTTAATCCTCCCAACAGCCCTCTGAGGTAGGCATAATTATTAACCTCATTTCACAGCTGGGAAACTGAGGCTTAGAGAAGCTAACTACTTGCTCAGGTCAGGTACCTTCCAAGCAGCAGGGCCAGGACGGAGCCCAGACAGTCTGGGTTCTCACGCCCCCAGATGACACTGCCTTCCACTGCAGTCTCCTTCAACCTCCAGCCTCCCTTAGATGCTGTCTCTTCACCTGGCAGCCCATTTTTCTTCCTAATCTACACACATCACCCAGTTATTTTCTTACAATGAATGGTTCTTTCCTTCCATAGCAACAGTTTATATGCACTGACTAAATATAAAGGGGTCCTGAGGACGGGGACCAAGGAGCTCATTCACCCCAGAAAAGCCGGCCCCTGAACAGTGCAGGTGCTGGAGGGGCTCCCTGGCTCCCGAGGAATGAGGGGCTGCATCTCCCCCCCACTGACATGAGCTCCATGAGGGTGGGGAGCTGTCGTCTTCATTTGTGTGCCACTGGTTCTGGCTCAGAGCCTGTATGCAGCAGGTGTTCAATAAATAATCAACACTTGACAAATTAATGCCCCAGAATGAATCACATGGATGTTACTAGAAGCAGAGCGCACCTTCTCAGAGGTAAAATTCTACCCTGCTTCACCAACATAAAACTTCCAATGTCAATTACATTATTTGAACTCACTGCTAGGACTCAAGACCTGGAGTAGAAAAGCCACATTATCTTCCCCCAGAAATTCTCACTGGAAGGTCACTGCACTTTTAGACAGCATCCTATATATAGGGTTCAAACCTTTGAACAACACGGGTTTGAACTGCACCGGTCCACTTATAGGTAGATTTTTTTCAATAAATATACTGGAAAATTTTTTGGAGATTTGGGACAACTTGAAAAAACTCAGATGAACTGCATAACCTAGAAATATTTTTAAAAATTAAGAAAAAGTATGTCATGAATGCATAAAATATATGTAGCTACTAGTCAATTTTATGATTTACTACCATAAACTCAACAGTAGACTATTAGTGGTTAAGTTTTTTGGGAGTCAAAATTTATACTAAGATTTTCAACTGTGTGGACGGCAGCTCCCCTAACCCCCGAGTTGTTCAAGGATCAACAGTGTGCACATTTATTTCTTTAAATATTTCAGAGAAGTTTTATGTTCATAACGAAACTGAGCAGGAAGTACACAGAATTCCCACACACACCCAGCCCCCACAGGCACAACCTTCCCCACTGTCAGCATCTCCCACCACCCACAGCGGCATGTTTGTTCCAATCAGTGAACCTATGTTGATACACATTACCACCCTTAATCCATAGTTCACATTAGCGTTCACTCTTGGGGTTGTACATTCTGTAGGTTTGGACAAACACATGTAACCACCATACAATATCCCACACAGTAGTTTCACTGCCCTAAAAATCCTCTGTGCTTCCTTTGCCCATATTTTTTAAGGACACTTTCAAGGCAATGACCTCGGCTGTTGTCTCACGGCTCCGTGAGCCCTGCTTTGACACTCAGGAAAATCAATGCCCAGACAGGGTCAAGAGCCCTCCCCAAGCTCACTTCTGCTAGAATCAGTAACAGAGCCAGCAACGGAATGTGCTAGAAACATTGTGTCCAGTCATCCTTTCATCATCCTGCCCCACAAATGGCCATGGCAGGGAGATCCCCCCTCAAACCTCTAGTTTACAGAGAAGCAGACTCAGGGACCCTTGCCAAAGTCACACACGGCTAAGAGGGACACCTAAAATACAAATCCCTAAGCCCGTGCTCTGCTCTTTCCAGGTGCCCTCATTAATTACGGGGACTTATGGAAGGCTATGGGAATGCAGGGAACAAGCACCCCCTCAGATGAGAGGGTGCTCGGGGGCTGAAGCATGTGCGCCCTAGGCCTGTGACCCCCTTGGCAGAATGCTGCTGTCTGGACACATCCTTGGGCCACACTGCATGATTAATGCCATGGGGTCTTACCTGGCTGCCCCCACCACACCCCTGCACTTGCACTCCCCCAGCCTCCTGGGCGCAGCCCTGCACAACCAACATGCTCAGGGGCAGCTCAGTGACAGGTGAAAGCATTTCTAATCCCCATGGACACAACCCGTCACAACCCTTCCTGTCTCACACACACACCCACTCCTATGGGAAAAGACCTGGGTGGGGCGGAGGAGGAGGAGAGAAGCTCTGGTCCTGGTTGTGCTTCCACGCCAAGTGGCCCTGTGCCTAGGCACTCCTGTGGTCTCTGTCATTCTCTGTTTCCCCATCTGTGACAAAGTGGGTGGCCAAATCCCTCAGAGGCTGGGCCAGCTTGACACCAGGCTTCCTAGCAGGAGGAGGGTCCACCATTCCAGCGGCCTTTAAGGCTCTGAACCCCAGGCTGCCAGGGAACACTCCATTAACTCGAATTGCAAATTTCCTCCTAGCTCTATCAGTCAGCCACAGGGGCTCCCAGGCCACTAGCTTTCTTGTAACAGATAAAGATTGCAGTCATTGCTTGAGACAGGAATCAAGTAGCAGAAGTCATTATGCAGAAATAATTATGTTGAGTTACGTCTGGTTGCTCCTGATTTCTGTCCAGCAATTGTCTTGCAAATGGCTTGCCTCTTCCTCTCCAGGAGAGCAAACTGCAGAGGACTGGCTAATTCACACAGACCTACACAGGTACAGGTCTACTGCTCCAAGCACCTCCTGCGGCGTAGGGCGTCAGCATCTTAGGGGCGAGGTTCTCTGCGATGTCCATCATGGCACACTTGGGAGAGAGGAGAGGTGGAAGACAGAAGCCCCTGGGAGGGGACAGCCTCATGAACTCACCCACACGTGCCCCTGCACTGGACCCTCCTTCAAGGCCCACTTCACTTGTCATCATCTCCATGGGGCTCTCCCCCTCACCCTGGCCTCCCCAGCCCCTTGTTCGCATTGGGCCTAAGGCACACCATCCTCTTAGGTTTGGGCACCCTAGGGAGAGACTCAGGCAGTGACCACTTCTGACCCATTCTTGCACTCTAGGCCCCTAGCACAGAGCAGGGAGGGAAGAGGGGAGAGGACTGTGTGGTCCAACTGCCCAAGCTCCAATCCTGGCTCTGTTTCCTAGCTGTGTGACCCCGCCCCATTATTTGACTTCTCTCTACCTCAGTTTCTCAGTAGATAAAATAGAGGTGATGACAATCCTACCTAGTTCATCAAGTTCTTGAAAGAGTAAATGAGCTAATGCACAAAAAACTGTTTGGCACACAGAAAGGACTCAATAAATGTCAACAATGACTGAGAGAACAAAGAGAATATACTTGTAAGGATCTAAGCCAACTAGAAAGACACAAAGTACAAAACTGACTCAAGAAGAAATACACAATTTGATATAAATAAATAGATAATTCGAAATACCTATAACAAGGCAAGAGATTGAATTAATAATCAAAAAATTAGTCACAAAGAAAATCCCAGGCCCAGGTGGCTTCACTGCTAGCATTTACAAACATTTAAAGAATTAATACCAATTCTTTAAAAAGAATCATACACTATGACCAAGTGGGATTAATCTCAGGAATGCAAAATTGGTTTACTATCTGAAAATCAATTTAAAAAAAATCAATTATCATATCATTAAAACAAAAAGCAAAAATCACATGTTTATCTCAACAGATGCAGAAAAGCATTTGACAAAATGCAATACCCTTTTATGATAAAAACACTTACCAAACTAGGAATATATAGAAGGGCACTTCTTCAATCTGATCAAGGGTATCTGAAAAACTAACATCTAACATCATACTGAATGATGAAAGACTGGATGCTTTCTCCCGAAGACCAGGAATGAGACAATGCCTATTCTCACCCCTTCTGTTCAACATCATACTATAGGTTCTAATCAGAAGGCAAGAAAATAAAATACAAGATTGGAAAGAAATAATTAAAATTATCTCTATTTGCAGATGACATCATCTTATATCTAGAAAATCCTACAGAATCCACACACAAAAGAAAGCCTAACAGAATTAATAAACAGGTTCAATAAGGTTGCTGGATAGAAGATCAATATACAAAAATCAACTGTATTTCTATACACTTCTAGTAAAAATCCAAAAATGGAATTAAGGAGAACAATGCCACTAGCAACAGCATCAAAAAGAATAAAATACTTAGGAATAAATTTTACAAATGAAGTATAAAACTTCTACTCTGAAACCCACAAAATGTTGAAAAATTAAAGATCTAAACAATTGGGAAAATATCCCACGTTCCTGGACCAGAAGACTTAATTAACATTGTTAAGGTGGCAATATTTACCAAACTAATCTATAGATTCAATGCATTCGCCACCAGAATCCCAGCTTACTCCTTTATAGAACTGACAAGTGGATTCTAAAGTTCATAGGGAATTGCCAAGGACCCAGAATAACCAAAACAATCTTGAAAAAGAACAGAGCAGGCCTCACACTTCTCAATTTCAAAACTTACTTCAAAGCAGTAATAATCAAGATGGTATGCCAATGGGACAAGGTTAGACATACAAATCAATGAAACAGAATTGAGAACCCAAAAAATAAACCCACACATCTATGGTCAACTGATTTTTCACAAATGTGCCAGGACCAATGGGGAAGAACATCTCAACAAACGGTGCTGGAGAGTCACATGCAAAAGTATGAAGTTGGACCCTCCCCTCAAATCACACACAAAAATTAACTCAAAATGCGCCAGAGACCTATATGTAAGAGCTAAAACTATGAAACTCTTACAAGAAAACATAGGGGTAAATCTCCAGGATCTTAGATTTGGCAAAGGTTTCTTAGTTATGGTACCAAAAGCCCAAACAATTGACGACAAGATGGATAAACTCGACTTCATCAAAATTTAAAACTTATGTTTCAGAGGACACAAACAAGAAAATAAAAAGGTAACCCACAAAATGGGTGAAAAAATTTGCAAATCATGTATCCGATAAGGGACTTGTATCTAGAATATATAAAGAACTCTTACAATTCAACAGAAAGACAAATAACCCATTAAAATATGGGCAAAGCATCTGAATGGACATTTCTCCAAAGAAGATACACAAAAGGCCAATAAACACATGAGAAGACGCTCAACATCATTAGTTACCAGAGAAATGCAAATTAAAAGCACAATGAGATACCACTTCACACCCACTAAGATTTCTAGAATCAAAAAGTCAGATCATACAAATGTTGGCAAGGATTTGGAGAAATCAAAACCCTCATATACTGCTGTGGAGAATGTAGATGGTACAGGCACTTTGGAAAACAGTCTGGCAGGTTCTCAAATGATAAACATAACAATTACATAACCCAGAAACTCTACTCCAGTTATGTACCCAAGAGAAACAAAAACATATGTCCATACAAAAACCTGTACACACTGTTCACAGCAGCATTCTTCATAACCAAAATGCCAAAACAACCCAAATGTCCATCAACAGATGAAAGGATAAACAAAATGCGGTATACTCGTGCAATGGAATATTATTCGGCCATAAAAAGGAATGAAGTACTGACACATTCTACAACACAGATGAAGCTTGAAAACACTATGCTAAGAGGCCAGACACAAAAGGACAAATATTGTATGATGCCACCACATAAAATATTCAGAATAGGAAACCTATAGAGAGAAAGTGGTTCTTAGGTCTGGGGGGTGGGGGAGTTGGGAAACAGGAGGTGGTAGCTGAAGGGGATAGGGTTTCCTTTGGGGCGACAGGAACACTCTAAGATGGACTGTAGTGATGGTTGCACACACGTGACTATATTAAAAACCACTGCACTGCATACTTTAAATAGGTAAACTGCATAGTACGTGAATTATAGCTCAATAAAGCTGTCTTTTAAAGAAAGAATCTAAGCCAATGTCCTGTGCTTGTTGACCCCAGAGGACAGAAGGGCGAAGAGTAGACTCACAGGAGGAGGGAGGCAAACCGCAGGCCTGCCCAGCGTTGCTGCTGGGGGACACAGAGGCCTCGGTGCTCGACACTCAGCTCTGATGACCAGGGGAACCCGGGAGCCTCAAGTCCGGGGACATGGCTCCCAAGGCATGTGCTGCAGGCCACACGGCACAATTGCCTTGGAGATATTCTGCCTTCCGCCCCGAGCGCACACCCCACACACGCGCTGTGTGCCAGATGTGTGTTAGGTGCAGGGACACCAGCCCCACTTTTGAGGTGCGCGAGGCCCAATGGGGTCACTCAGATACAAGCCAAATGTCAGGGCGGGCAGTCACAAGCTCTCGGGCTTAAGGGCTCTCTGCATTCAAGGGGGTGGTCCAATCTGCTGGGGACGTGGGAGACTAGTCCCACAGGATACGTACTCGGTCCCATCCAGAAGGACAGTCCATGGATTCCGGGCTCAGTTCCTGAAATGGTTCAGCTGCCACCCCAGGGCACTGAGATCGCCACCTAAGAAGTTAGTTCTAGGGCCGTTTCTGGGACCAGTTTCCCCTCTAGTGGCCCAGGCCTGTAAGGGCTCAGCATCCATCATTCTTGCGGCCACTCCTGGGGGAAGGCAGCTAGAAAAGGGCCTTCCTCCCAGGGCTCAAACCCCTCCTCACACCCAGGCCCACACAGGCCTCTGCGCGAACTCTGGTCTGCAGGAAACAGAGTGGCCTGTCCTGCCTATTTACAGCGGGGTGGGGGTGCACTCCAGAGCTGACAAATTATTTTAATATATCCTGAAATCCAACTTAATTAGGAAGCAAAGTCCCTGAGGGAGAAAAATATAGTGGGGTCTGGAGTCAAAGATGGATGGTTTGGGGATTATGACTATTTCTGTCATGACTGTGCTTTTAGGTTAACTAATTCTACCACAGTCAGATGCTCACAGAATGCCTTCACATGGACATTTTGCACCATGACCTCTTAGCAGAGGCATTTTCATCCACTGCTCAATTCCAGAACTGAGTTAGAGGGGGCTGTGTGTCCTGCAGATGTCACCTGGGGGTCGGGGGGTGGGAGCAGCGGGAAGCCTGGGAACAGCCACAGAATACAACGTGGAAGCCAAGAAGTACAGGGGAGGCCACTCGGGCTGCGAGCTCCACAAAGGGATAGGGCTGGACAGGATGCCCGCCCAGGGCAACAATCAGCTAGGCCCTGAGCCCCAAATGGCCATGACCTGCACCCAGCACCGAGGGCTCACAATGTCCTCTTGTGCTCCCAACACCCACTCCTTCTACTCATCACAAAGCAAAAAGAACCTATTATCTTCAACCACTTTGAAAAATTGTTTGGTGTATTTACCAAAGATAACCACATCATGAAGCAGGAATTCAAGTCTTTGATATATCCCCAACAGAAAGACAGCTGTATCTCCACCAAAATGGGTGAGCACGCTCATCACAGCTGCACAATTTGGAATAGCCCTCCACTGGAACTGTCCCAGTGTCCATTTGCAGTAGATGGATCAATAAACTGTAGTGTGCTTCCACAATGGAGGACCACAGAGCAATCAGAATGGACCTCAACAACATGAAACACACATGAATCTCCAAACATAACACTGAATGAAGCAGCCAGACAGAAAAGTGCATCCTGTATGATTCCCTTTACTGAACAAATAAAAATAGGCACAAAGAATGCACGGTGTTGGAAATAAAGAAGGAGGCTCCCCTTGGTGGAGGCCGGGGCCCAGAAGGGTCACAAAGGGGCTGCTGGTGCTGGTCACACATGCTTGCCCATCTGGGGAACATTCGCTAAGCCGCAGCCTTACAATTTGTGCACTGAAACGCATGCAAGTTAAGCTTCGGTGAAAAGCTTAACGAAGAAAGTCAGGCATCCACTGTCACCCCACAGCCACGTCCCGCCCACCAGGCAGACCAGCGGCTTCCCAGAATGCCCCACCCTGGCTGAGCACTGGTGCTGTTTCCACAGCCTATGGACATGTTCCACCTGGGAGACAGGGAAGCGAGAGCTCTGGAGCTGGGCGGGCCCTGACCTTCCCAGGCTGGCTAGCCTCCCTGAGTCCCGGTTTCCTCACCTGAGCGTGGTCTTCCCATCTGTCTAGGGAGGCTGCAGAGACCCCTATGTCTCCAGCACCCAGCCTGCGCCCTGCATTGTCAGCCATGTGTTTCCTGGACTGATTTACTGAGGAGCTGCTATGTGCTGGGCAACAGGGACACTGAGTATTGACAAGCAGCCTGCCCTCAAAGGGCTTACTTTCCAGTAAAAAGACACAAGTGAGGGGCGGGGGGAATGAGGGAAGGGGATCAGAAAGTTTCTAAATATGCACATAAACACACACAGACTGAGCTTCAATAAAGTATTGACATGGGTGGGGAGAAGGGAACCCCTCAGACGGCAAGGGACACAGCCCCCTGCTTACCATCAGCAGTGAGTCGCCTGCTGCTCTCAGCAGGGGCCAGAAATGAGGACACTTCTGGAACTAAGCCGCCGAGGTCAAGGGTTGTGTGACCCCACAGGGGGACCGATTCTTGGAGATCTGGGAGGGAAAGAAAGACTGGCAAAGTGGAGAGCTGGTGACTCTGTGACAGGAAACTAGGGGAGCAGTCACTGGGAGAAGGAGAAACCCCAAGTTCCGGGAGAGTTGGTCAGGGCCGATCATGGGCTCCCTCCCTTGTCTCTGTCATCTTCAGCTCCTTCTGGCTTGCAGGCTCCTGCTCGTGCAAACTACTAGGCCCACGTTTCCAATCTATGTATGGACTTCAACAGTCACACACTTTCTTTTCTTCTAAAAGCTCTGCTTTCCTTCCCATTCCTCCAGTGATGGCTTCCAACCAGGATCTCTTTCCAGTTTGTTCCAGTCTACGACGGGAATTCTCCCCTTTTGCCTCTCGAGTCAGCACACACACCCAGACTTTATTCTAGGGGCTGCTGCTCTGTTTGCCTGTTAGCGCAACAGAGAAACAGGCCAGGGGGCGCACTTGATTACTGCTGACGCCTTTTTATTGTGTGCCTCCCCACCATCCATTTCCTCTTCTTCAACAATCCTGTTTCTTTTTAAGGGTCCACACTGCGCCCATTCTCAATTCATGGGGCCTGAAAGGGCCTCCATCACTGTCCCACCAGAGACGGTCCCTTTCCCCTTGCACTCGATCGTGAAAGCGCCGGCAGCTAGAGAAGTAACACCGCAGGGACACGATGCAGGGGACGGATTCCAGAGACGGGACGAGGACTCAGGAAGGGGGTAGCACTGACGGTGGAGGAAAACGGGCCTTGATCCTTGAATTCAGCAGCCTCTGAAGCCATGTCTACCCTGGATGTTAAGTACTGTGAATATTCCGTGACCTTTTGTTGCTTTAAACCACCTTGAAAGTTTTTCCATTGTTTTCGACAGAGTCCTAACTGATCCAAGATGCCTTAAATCTTTCACAAAGTAAGTATGACTGAAACCTCATCTTTCTCCAGGCTTCATTCTGTTACTAGAGGACCTTTAAATGTCTTCACCTTCCTTCTTTCATTTATACACAGCATTCCCAAAAATGTGCACCAAGAAGAATCTGTTTGGGGTGCTGCGCCTTAGAAAATAGAAAGGGCAAGGGATGCTCTGTGGACACGGAAATGTGGAAATTTCTTCCTTCCACAAAAGTGAACTGGTCTCTTTACTGCAGGACTTCTCAGAGTCCTTAACATATGACTTATTTATTTAACATGAATCTTTATGACCAAAGATTTATGTGCTAAATCCCCAAGGGAGAGTCACAGTAGGCCAGCTCTCCCAATGTGTTTGGCTGTGGATTTCTTATTTTCCTGGAGTAACTATAGGGCAAGATGACATGAAATAGATTTCAGAAAATAGGGGTCCATCTGGAATTCTAGGCTTTTTTCTAATCCAAACTGCTTAGCATTTTAGGGGTCTTTTGACTCTCCCACCTGGGCATTTTGACCATTAAAAAAAAACAACCCACACAGAAATGGAGAAAATGAGTATAGTGATAACTGCTAGGGAAAGAATAAAATGAAATGATTTGACAAAGATTACCAGGGGACAAGGGGAGAGGGTGAAATTCTAGCTTTACTGTTTAGAAAAGTTCTGAGTCAGGGACATACATGATGAGGAAGGGACAGACTTACGGTGAAGGCTCGAGGCAGAGGGAACAGCACGTGTAAAGGCCCTGAGGTAGGAATGCGCTTGGCATTGTCAAGGAGCAGCAAGAAGGTAACAGTGGCCAAGACAAAGCAAACAAGGCGGGGGTGGTAAAAGATGAGGTCAGTGGTGAGCAGGGACTCGGAGACGAGCACAAGGAGCTCACATTTTATTTTAAGCAATATTTTTAGAAGAACTTTGAAAAACAGAGAGTGCTACAAAAATACCAGGCACTGGGGAAAGGGATTATAAGATCCCCTACACCCAGGGCGGCAGAGAAAAGGGACATCCTTACGACCCTCCAGCTCTCTCCCACTGGGGCGTGGGGGCAGGTCCCTTCTCACAGTGCTGCACTTTCTTGAGCCATAAAATCCAAGCTTGTCGGCTCTTGACTCTCCATGGGCAGGAAAGACAATAAAATGACTGGTTGCTCACTAACAGAAGTCTTGGAACCTCCCCAGCCCCGGGCGCTGCTGCCCCCCACCCCCACAGCTCCCTGATGTGCCAACCTCTGGACCACGGGCCATAAAACCCCACGATGGCATGCTTCTCAGGCGGTGTCTCAGGTACCTCCTGCTCTGGACAGAGAAGGAAAAAGCAGAACCTTTGCCAACATCAGAACAATGAGGCAGCCACAGGGTGGACCCTGGTGAGCCGCAGGGAGGCAGAGGGCAAGAAAGCCAAGCCAGATGTGGGGGCACATTCTGCTCAGGAGCACACACGCTGTCAGCTGTCTGTCTCGGCCAGAGAACGAGTCTCACACTTCGCCGTGTTTGCAGCTGATGGGACCCTGCAGCCCCAGGCCGGAAGCCTCCAGCTGGCTGCGGGTCCTGGGGGCCTGTGCGGGTGCTGGGGCCAAGCCTCAGGTAGCCAGGCCCCCCACACCCCTGCAGGCCACCTCACCTGCCAGCACACGGACCTCCACCCATGACTTGCCCTGGGAGGAAAAAGGTTCAGCTGCAAAGAATAACAAAGAAGAAGAAAAGAAATCCACCCCCTTTATCCAACCCTTCCGTTTTGTAATTGAGGGAACAGGTCCTGAAGGGAGGGTCTCACCTAGGATCAGGAACCAGGGATGGGCCAGGCCCAACCCCTGGGGCAATGCAGGCAAGTTCATGGGCTGGGCAGAGATGCAGCTCCGGGCAGGTGCTCAGGCCCAACCCCTGGGGCAATGCAGGCATGTTCGTGGGCTGGGCAGAGACGCAGCTCTGGACAGGTGCTCAGGCCCAACCCCTGGGGCAATGCAGGCATGTTCGTGGGCTGGGCAGAGATGCAGCTCTGGGCAGGTGCTCAGGCTGTGTCACCTGTCCCATAAGCTGGGCCACAGGACTCCCTCTTAAATGTTCTGAGAGGTTTATTAATAACAATGTTGGAGGACCAAGAGGAAGGGTCTGGAACAGCTGTCAATATGCTCTTCCTCTGGAAGCCCACAGGGCAGGAAAGCCCAGAAAGTCCTCAGTCTTACCTCTACTTCATGAGTGAGGACACTGAGGGTCTCGCCTGCAGCCACAGGGCCAGAAAGACGAGAAGACCCTTAGCTTCTGACTCCAACTCAGGTGACTCAGATGAGGTGTCAGCACCCACCGCCTGGCCCGGCCAGCGCGGCCCACTCAGCAGCTGCTCCCCCAAGGGCGGAGGCTGTCCCAGGCTCGCGGTGGGCCCGGGCGCTGGCCGGTCCACCTGCCTCCCCGCCACACACTCCTCACTGAGGCCCAAGAGCCGGCTGGCCACCCGGGCACTAAGAGACAGAGACTCAGGCGACTTGTCTCCTGCTGCGCCCAGCGCACGTGTACAAACTGTAAGGGCCGCAGGTAAGAGGGGCCGCGTGCCTGAACCAAGCCACAGACGGCGTCTCCAGGGGAGAGGCCGTGCCTTGTGGAGCAGGGCCCTGGCCTCCCTGGCCTCAGACTGTGGGGAGAGGGCCGTGAGGGGCTCCCTGACTGTGCCAGCCACCCCAGGTCCCCTTCCCCGGAGGACAGGAAACCTGCTTGGCCTGGGGCCTCCAGGACAGCAGGCACTCAGGCGCTCGGGTGGCTGAGCATGGGAGGGGAAGCACCCCTTCATGTGGAAGTGGCCCGCAAGTGTCAGATTTGGACTCTGATGTGTCACCGCGTGGCCCTGAGCAAGTCACCTCCCTTCTGGGACTGCTTCCTTGCCATAAGCTCCTGGAGCCATTAAAGCTCCTCGGCCTAAGCTCAAAATCAGTATGTGTTATTAAAGGCTCTGCTTCAGGACCGCTGGGCCCACTCACACACCATCCCACCTGGGGGATCACCATCCCCACCTACAGATGGGGAAATGGAAGCTCAGAAATTTGGGCTACTTTCCCGAGGTCACAAAGCCGGTGAGTCAGCACCCACCTGGTCCTGCAGGCCACACGGATGCCAGACTAACTTTGCCCTCAAGGAGCGATCAAGGAGCAATGAAAGCAGTGTTCATTAAGTATTTAAGTGTAATTAAGCAACGGAAGTGCAAGGCAGTGTCAAAGGCGGCGCCTGAGGTGGGGTCCCTGCAGAGGTGGGAAGGGTGGCTGGGCAGAATGGGCTTCCCAACACAGGCTCCAGGTGGCGGCCGCCTGCCCCTACGGAAGGCCCTGCTTGTCCCCCAGCCAGGAGACCCTTGTGGCTTAGCATTCCAGGCCACTGACAATCCAGCCCCAGTCCAGGTACCCACCCAGGCCTCAGTGCCACCAAGTGCGGCAGGTCAAAAATGCCTAAAATTCTGAGACTCCCTCCCAGGCAGCCACTACCTAACCCCATTCCCAGGGCCCTGGGGTCGGTGAGGTCTGCCTTGATCCATCGGCCGGGGCTCCTGGCCCTCTAGACTGAGCCCTCGGAGGGCAGGCCTGCTCAGTCTCCCAGGCCCTGCGCGGCGCCTGGAGTGTGGCGGACTCTCAGGCAATGTTTAATGAATATCTCAGGGAGCAGGCAGCTCAGAGGAAGAAGAGACGTGAGATGCGGCTGCAGAGGAATGACAAAGCCGGATCACGGAGAGCTTTGGACCCTGGGGTTCAGGGTGTGTCAGCAGCCGGGAGCCATGGCAGGCTCTTAAGCATTGGCCTTGGCTGAAGGAAGATCAGCCTGGCAGGCAGGACAACAGTGTTGGGAGCCTACCGCGGGGAGTGGGGTGAGCAACCCAGGCACGGCACTTGTGAACATCAGAGATCTTTAAGGGTGACTGTGACCACACGTGGCTTTCAGCCGGTCACACACAGAAATGGGAACAAAGTCCTGCCATTCTCCCGAGATAGCACTCTCCTGCATCGCTGGCATTAACATCCCGGGTGCCCCACGACGCTGGTGCTCCAGGGCCGTGCTTCCTGAAGCAGGCAGCCAGGAAGGAAAGCATAATTTCCCCACGAAGAGACAGAAAGGAAAGCACCCAGACTGGAGTAGACTGGACTCCCCCGAAATGCAGCCTGCACTCAACAGCCTGTAAGCAGGCGTCCAGGACCCTGGCGCATTAAGACAAGTTCTCCGATTGAAGCCACTTATTCAGTAGCCGCCAGAGCATGCAGAGCTCGGCTGCTGCCGTATCTGTGATGAAGGAGTAAGTCATCTGAAAGCACAAATAAATTATTCATTCCCCACAAATGAGCAGCCTCTGGGTTCCTGCAAACACCACAAACACCCACAAGGCTCGGTGTATCCTATCAATGGCACCGTGCAGCCGGGCAGACGTGGGACTCCGCTGTCACCTCCTGTAGACAGCGCCTGCCTGTGATCTGTCCACACTTTCTATTCTGCATCCCCAGACTATGAAACCAGCCCAGCATCAAATGGAAAACCACAGTCCGGCCCAGCCTGGGAGACGTGGGGCTTCTGTGCAGAGCACATTTGCTCAAAGGACTGGGTTCCAGGGAGCCACCTTTCTCCAAAAGCCTCCCAAATGCTTCCCTCCAGGATCTGAGTTCACCTTTCCTGTCAGGGACACAAACCCGGAGTTGGACCGCTTGTAACATGCAGATTCCCAGGCCCAGACAACCTCCGGGGCTCAACCTGGGATGCTGCATTTCCCACAAGCGCCAGGAAGTGAGGCCACCAGGCAGAAGTACTCTGGTTCCAGAGACACCCCCTGTATCACAATCACAGCTGGGCCGGCTTTACCCTGCTGGGCAGCCCAATGTCAGGTTCTCAGCCTCTGCAGCCCCAGCTGCTCCAATGGGCTGTAGGGAAGATTGACACACATTTGCAAAGCAACTTTCATACAGTGGTGCTCAGTGGAGCCACCCACCACTGGTCTTTGCATGACCTCCAGTCTCTGCTTTTAAATCTTTGATTCTGGTCTGCTTAGCTCATATCACAACTGGGAAGAAAAGTCTGTGAGGTTTTTTAGGAATGCTGAGCTGTGGTCCACCAGTGGCCCACTGCCTTTGCCTAGGATGCCCACTGAGTGTCCAGAGCTCAGGGCCCCTCCCAGCTCTCAGGGCCGCTGCCCCAAACTCCCAGCCGCTCACTTTTACAACACTGCCCAGTTCCCCTTCATGTGCTGTGCTGGAATTCGCTGATTTGTGCCTGTAGCCCCCCATGGGAGGGGCAGTTGAAGGGATGGCATGTCACACTGGGGCCCTGCACACCACCTGGGTAGAGCCACAAGGTCAGCACGCATAAAATGGTGCATATGTGACTCGACGTAACTCATGCTGCTTGCTGGATATTTGACTGAAAGCCTTTTCAGCAGAGTTGCCCCATGCGATGTGCGTAGGCGGCCTTTGTCCCTCGATCTCTGTTCTTCCATACGGGGTCTTCTGTAAGAACAACATTTGCAGACCTCCAACACCCCCGCAGGGGAAGAAGTGGCCTTCCAACCAGACTGAGGAAGGAAATGACCTTCCAGTCTAGGTGCCTCCATCTCCCCAACTCTGCCCCTAGAGCGGAGGCAGCCAGTTGCTCAGCTCTCTGCTTATGATTGGGAAATCTGTTTTTAAGGGTGTGGGCAATTGGCAGGAAGCTGATTCTGGCCAAGAACAAGCTAACCCACCCAAACTACCAAAAAAAGGCACATACACACACACACACACGTGTGTGTGTGTGTGTGTGTGTGCGCGCGCGCGCGCGCAGGCGTGCACTTGTACACAAACATGAGTTTCTTAACTGAGAGCAATTTTGCCCCCTGGAACACTTGGCAGTGTCCAGAGATGTTTTTGGTTCAAACAGGCAGGGGGTTGTCCACTGGCAAGGATACAGCTGAACACCCTGTAGTTCCAGGACATCCTCCCCACCCCAACAAAGAATTACACAGCCCAAAAAGTCAGCAGTGCTGAGGGTGTGGGACCCCAATGTATGTGCATTCCGACATCATCTCTGGGGTTAATCTCTAGACTGGCAAACAGAATCTAGGGGCAAGAGGTACACTGACAGAAGCATGACCCCTCGATCCCAAACAAAGGATCCCAGGCCCTGCATAAGCATACTGCCACCCGCGCCCCCATGCTTCTCTTAAACAGGGAGGGGCTCAGGAAACCCTAAGTTTCAAGTGTTCAGGATGAATGTTGAGGGGCCAGCTGTGTGGCTGGACAGAAGCAGGAAGCTGCACAGCCTCTGTGGCTGGTTTGTGGAGACCTCTGGGCACGCAGGTTCACACTCGCCCCACGCAGGGCAGGGGGGCAAGGCCCGTGGCCTCTGCACTAGCTGGCATGTTCACATAGGAAGCCCAGCCCTCAGAGCAGCATCCACATGTGGCCACTTGCTTTTGAGCCCTGTTTCCTTTAGATCACACAGGATGGGGGTTTCCTGCAGACCAAAGCCTCAAATGTCCTACCAGATAGCTCCGCTGGCATTAGATTTGGGCGACATGGGAAGCCTCGGCAGGAGTTTATACAAAGGGTGTCAGGACACCCCAAGCTGTTCAGAGGAAAGGTGGGCTGACAAACGCTGTCCCAAGGCCTGCTTGACATGTCAGAGTCTATACCGATGCCAAGCCAGGAGGGGATGGAAGACCCACGCCATGAAGCAGGGGTGATGGCCTGGAGAGCACGCCACACTGACCTGTCACTCCGTCCTCCCCACGCGGAAACCCAGGCCCAAGAAGCCGGAAGCCACTGAGCGGGAGGCAAGATTCCAGGACCCTGGAAAAACTTTGCCAGGGGCTCAGCTGACTCGTGTCTGTGCTGTTGTTCAAAGCACATTAGATCCTTAAGGAACCCTTTAAGGACACCCTAGGTGGCTCCTCGCTTGGGTCAAGGGCCCACCTGGTATCAGATGCCCTTGCCAGGGGTGGTGTGGGTGCGTGGGGGGGTGTTCCACTCAGGGGCACCCAGACACCGCAGACAGAGGACATGAGGCTGCCTGCCGGGCCCTCTCGTTCTGCTCACTAGCCCCCGTGGGGACCTGGGGGCTGCCTCTGCCCTGCACAAGCAATGACCCAAGTGACCCAGACCTACCAAGACCCCCACTCGGGTCCCACATTTGACCCTTCTGGTTGGGGTGACAGCTGGTCTTTCTGCAGGAAGAAGTGTCATTTACGTGTTCTTTTACTTACTCAAAATACATTTAACTGAACTCTTGTATGTGCCAGGCACTGTGCTGGTGTCACAGATGCAGCGCTGGACATGAACGACTCCTGCTTTTGAGACAGGGACAGTGGGTGTAGTCAGAGTAGGGTGAGGGCCTCCGGAAAAAGCAAGGCAGGATATTTGCAGTCAGAGCAATGTAACTACATGCAAGGAAATCCCCTACTAAAACTCTGTGTTAAATATTCAGCTCTGGAGTCATTCTTCAGTGAGATCAGTTAATATTCCCCAGATAAAGAAGAATAGCACATGTTTATATTATGCTAATCATTTATAATCATGTGTAAGATTCATCTTGGCATTCTAAAAGGCCCAGGCCTATGTGCTGTCTTTCCTCCTTCAGATCTGATGAAGTGACTTTGCAAACTGGGCAAACTAATTTAGCATGCAGGCCCAGCCATAAACAACACAGTAGAAGGCAAGAAGGATTCCACCTTAAAGAGAAGATTGCAATTTAATACCCAAGAAGTTAAGACATTAGAAATTCTTAATGTACTCTTTAGCAAACAATACCTCAGCCCACCTTGGGGGCTGAGCAGGTGGCCTTCATGCCCCCAGACCAAGATGCTGGGATCTCAGGGAGAAATCATCAGAGCAGGAAGTTGCTTGGGCTAAGTTAATTCTAAATATTCAGGGACCACTTAGTAAGTCCATACCCCTAAGCTTTTTTTAACATGTTCTCGAAAAATCCTCAACTGCCTATAAAACCCCTAGACAACGCACCACCCTGGATTCTCTTGTCCTCTCCTGGCGTGAGCCAGCTCTGTTGTTTCACTTTATCTCTAAATAAAAGCCTGGACCTTGCTCTCCTACCTTGAGTGTTTGTGGAGCTCATTCTTCGGCTTCGTGAACAAGAACCTGGCATCACTTTCAAGGAGCTCACGTACGTGCTCCCAGAGATTACAGGGCAAAGTGACATGTGCCCTGAGGAGGGAGAGTACAGGCTGCAGGGGGTGGGCACAGAGGGGCTTACAGCCCTACCTAGGGATCTGGGAAGGCTTCTTAGAGGAGGTGATATTTAAACAGAGACCTGAAGGATGAGTAAGAGTTAGCCATGTAGAGAGAAAGGAAATGCAGGGCTGGGAGGTAGGGAGCAGCCTTGCCTGGGACTTCTCAAGCAGCTCTCTCACCCAGGCAGCTCAAGCCCTGGGGGGCCAGGCACTCCACCAACACACCACAGAGGTCAGTGGGCAGCTGCGGGCAGCACCCCAGCTCTCACGTGCCAGGGGCCTGAGTGGCTCACAGCCAGAAGACCTTGGGCCCAGAGCCCACAGGCTTGTTCCGGGGCAGGCCTGACTGGAAAAAGCCCAGGGGCTGAGCAAACACCCACCCATCACCACCCTGCCCGCAGCTGCACCCATGCCTAAATAGCCTCTAGTTTGTGCTGCTAAAGGCAGGATGAACCGGGGCTCTTCCAGTGACCTGCCCACACACCTCCTCGCCATCCCCAGAGGGTAACAGCCTGGTGTCTCCAGACCAAGCAAACCTCATGCACTTCCTGACTGAGAGATGGATTTTTTTTAATTGCTAATTTAGTGTGGCAAGTGGAAAAGCAGCCCCAGAGTTGCGCAGCCAGCTCTTTATATGCCTCTTCAGTGCTGTGGGCACTTGCACCATTAAAATTATGCCAAGCTTTTCTGAGGTGATTACAACTCCTGTCTGGCCCTCCAGGGGGCCATGGGGCAGAAGTCCACCTTCCCTTACAGGAGGGTGCATGGGGCTCCCAGGTGCTTTGTCCCGAGAATCCCCAGCCGGGCCCTCCTGACCTGGGCTTGCGCTGGGGTGCAGCCTGCGTGGACCAGCAGAGGCAGAGCTGCCGATTCCAGGGTGCATGTAAGCCTCCCACATCTTTGTACACTCATAAATGAACAAATCTATATTAAACCAAAGCGCAGAGCTTGCCTTTAACCTTGCAAAATTTCATCTTATTTTCAGCTCATCCTTTCAACCTACCAGAGCTTCTGGAATTCAATAGCTCTCCAGATTTTTATCCTCAGCTAATCTGAGAAACACGCCACACCACCTAAAATGGCAGATGAAAACGCTGACACGGTCGGGCGAAGCCACGTGGCACCTGTCATCCATTGCTCAAGGCCGGCGGGGCTGGGCCACTGGACTGTCTATGAGGCCATCTACCAACCAGCGTCCATCTCCCATCGCTGGAGGCCCCGCCACACCCTGTGAATTTGAAGGGCCAGGTCCACAGCCCAGGCCCCCAGGAAAGGAGGCTGGACTCTGTGCCCTCCCAGGTGGGCCCCCTCAGACCTCCTCCTGGCACCCCGTACCATCAACACCTCCTTTCAAAGTAGCCCCACACGTAACACCTTGCTCATCTTTACAATTCTTCTGAGAAACAGTAAAGGACAGTTTAGAAACAGGAAGAGGGGGAAGCAGCAGTGCTGGCCTTCAAATCCAGTCTCTGTAGTCCCTCTTCTGCACAGGTGAACTGACAGGGAAAAATTCACAAGGTCAGCAGTGAGCCCAGGTGGCTCCCGTCTCCACCTCCCCTTCACTCCCCGCTCTGCCAGGCGCTCACTCCCCAAACTCACACCCCCCTCGCCTGCTCGCTTGCTGCGCACGCAGGAATGTTACAGATACAGAAGCAGAGAGATATATATTGCTTCCTTTGCCTTTGTTCGGGGCTCAGACCTTGGGAGAGTACTCCCCTCTGAGCCCGCCGGTGTGAAATAAAGCCTCAACACTCCAAGACCTCCAAGACCTCCAAGTGCTGCTTGGTTCTTCCGTCAGTGATCCAGTGGGGGTAAAGTGGGGTTCCTATGGCCAGGATCCTCACTGAACTTAAATGTAACTGGCCTGTTGCTATGCTACCGGTTCCACACCTTTAGACAATAAGACATTATTGTGTTAATGTCAGGAGTTCCGCCCAGTGCTCACCAGAGACTAGCTTGGCGGGGCTGGAAGGCTGTAGGGGAGCGGAGCGGAGGCTGGAGTGGTGGTAGCACAGAGGGACTGACCTGCCACCTCGAAATAAAGTTGGATATAACCTTTTCACCCCAAGAACCCTTTGCTGTAAATTTCTTTGGTCACAGTGAATCTATAGCGAACTTGCCTGGAGCTGAAACTCATTTGCAAGACAACTGGCATAGTCGGCAGGGTTCATTGTTGACCAAGGAAAAAGACAAGCTGCCGTTATGGGAGGGGTGCTTCAGCCGGTTGCCCCTGTGAATGGGGAGACAGTGGATTGCCCCCCAGTAGGTATGTGGTCTGAGGTGGCTTGCCTCCTAGAGGACTGGGCCCCACCCCAGGACTGGAGGCAAGTGGAGGTGACACCCGAGGCAGTAGAGCTGGCCCTTCGTATAGTAAGTAGATCCTTTGAGAAGCAGAGTGCCCGTGAGGCAGCAGGGACTGGGGGTTGGCTGCTTCTCACAGTATTAAAAAGGTCTACAGAAGAGACCCAAGAAATGGCGGCATGAGAATGCGAGCTGCAAACTCCTGTGGATTCCCTGAGGAGGGAAATGGCATTGATGCGAGAGGAGGCAGCACGGGAGCACCGGCAGCAAGGAGCCATTGGAGACGAGATGGCAGCGCTGCCAGGTGTTCTGCAGGAGGAAGAAGCCATCAAGGAAAAAGACAAACTCCTGAGGGAAGCACAGGCCGAGGTGGTAGGAGAACATCAGCTGGGAAGCACTGAGCAGAAGATAAGAGACCTTCTGAAGACTGAGGTAGCATTGCTGCGAGGCACAGTAGAAAAGGTAAAGGTTGTAGCAGAGGAGGCACTTGGGGGAGGGGAGAGAAAGGTGCCATCAGCCCCAGTAATGGAGGAGCTGGAGAAAGATGAAGGGGTGATGCCAGAGGCACTGGCACCTCCTGTATTGAAAGCACGCCCCGTGGTTGTAAAGAAAATAAAGACCCAGCAGCTGAAGGTTCCCCAAGGAGAGGAGCAGCCCCTCCCCAGGTCGTGGACCACTCTATGGTCCGCCCCTATACTCAGGCTGAGCTGGTGGATTTCGGCTCCCGGTTTAGGCAGAAGCCCTCGGAGTCAATATCAGCTTGCCTGCTGTGTCTGTGGGACTTGGGGGTGGATGGAATTGTTCTGTCGGGGTCAGAGATGGGAAAGCTGTCTTCCCTGACAGTGCAGCCTGCCTTGAGGCAGCGATTACAAAATGCACATCAGATCCCAGGGAGTCACACCCTCCTCAACTGGCTCATGGCTGCACTTTGTGCTGTGTGGCCCAATCCGGGTGATCTACCATCCTCTCTGTTAGATGGCAGACATATGCTGAACTCCAACAGGTGCTACAAGAGCTAGGCATGAAAAATGCCATCTATAGTCCAGATAATTATGGCCCAGATGAAGAGATTTTCACTACTGGGATGAGGAATATTGTACTTCAAATGGCTCCTACATCCCTCTTTGGGTCTCTAGTGGCCATTCTTTCCCCTCACTTAGGGCATCCCATAAGCGAGGTGACACGTATAGTAGCAGACTTATGAGAGGCTGAAGCCACGAGAATTCAGAAAGAAGTAAGACCTGTTGCTCACAAGAAGAATTTACAGGACCCCATGAAGGTTACGAGGACCCAGATGTGGGTTGATTTAATAAGGGCAGGAGCAGATGGAAGGAAATTAGATGGGAAGTCAAATAGGATCTTACTAGAGCTCTGGGAACAGCTGAAACCAGAGCAGCAGTTCCAGCCATTAGGACCAAAGAGGCAGAGGTCAGAGACAGAGCCACGAGTCCGACCTGTGTGTTTGCAAGACTTCCTGCTGGACAGTGAGCCAACCTCAGTTGAGCCCACCCAGGAAGGTGATTGGGGAACACAGTTTGACTGAGGGGAAGGTCAAGGTATCTGCCCTGAGGGACCAGGGGGGCACCGGAGACCACATGTTGAAATAGCTATCCATTGGCCCCCAGTGAACATACAACATGTCCTGGCTCTGGTGGACACTGGGGCTGAATGTTCACTGATTCATGGTAACCCTGAGTAGTTCCCCGGGACGCCCACTACCATAGATGGATATAGGGGGAAGGCTATCAGAGTAAAAAAAAGCCCAAATCCCTTTGGGAATAGGGCATCTACCCCCAAAAGAGTATACCGTGTATATATCTCCTATCCCTGAGTGTATTTTGGGCATTGATATCCTGCAGGGTCTATGGTTGCAGACCACTGCAGGTGAGTTCAGACTGAGAGTACGTGTGGTGAAGGCAGTTCTGAGGGGACATGCTAGGCACCCACCCATTGCTTTGCCCGTACCTTGGCGGGTGACTAATACCAAACAGTACAAACTGCCTGGGGGGC
This sequence comes from Smutsia gigantea, assembly GCA_032199065.1. Classification (NCBI taxonomy): domain Eukaryota; kingdom Metazoa; phylum Chordata; class Mammalia; order Pholidota; family Manidae; genus Smutsia; species Smutsia gigantea. Next base: position 55,209 of record JAVSCE010002812.1, read on the forward strand.
ATAAAGAGATTGGAGAAACTCTCCAGGAACTGGAAAATGTTGGTATTATAAAGCCCACCCATAGTCCATTCAATTCCTCAGTGTGGCCAGTAAAAAAGCCAGATGGCTCCTGGCGTATGACTGTGGATTACAGAGAACAGAATAAGGTCATACCCCCTATGCATGCTGCTGTCCCCTCTATTGCAGGCTTGATGGATACTCTCAGCCATGAACTAGGAACATATCATTATGTGGTAGATCTTGTTAATGCCTTCTTTTCCATTGACATTGAGCAGGAAAGTCAGGAACAGTTTGCCTTCGTGTGGGAAGGACGGCAATGGACTTTCACTGTCCTCCCACAGGGATACCTCCACAGCCCCACCATATGTCATGGACTTGTAGCCCAGGACTTGTAGCCCAGAACTTGGCTACATGGGAGAAACCACCAATGGTGCGGCTGTACCATTATATTGATGATGTCATGCTCACACCTGATTCTTTCAGATCTAGAAGGTGCAGCACCTAGACTGCTGCAACATTTACAGGAGAAAGGATGGGCTGTGAACAGCACCAAGGTTCAGGGACCTGGTTTGTCTGTCAAATTCTTGGGGATCGTCTGGTCAGGTAAGACCAAAGTGATACCAGAAGCAGTTATAGATAAAGTCCAGGCCTTTCCTACCCTACAACTGTAGCATTGCTACAGGAGTTTCTGGGTCTTCTAGGCTACTGGAGAGTGTTTATCCCGCACTTGGCACAAATTCTGGAGCCCTTATACCTGTGGTACGAAAGGGCGTCAGGTGGGACTGGGATGAGACATGTGCATCTGCCTTTACTACAGCAAAACGGGCAGCCAAGGCCGTGCAGGCCTTGAGTGTGATAGACCCATCAAGGCCCTGTGAGCTGGATGTTCATGTCACTGAAGATGGTTATGGCTGGGGTCTCTGGCAGTGGCTTGAATGAACTCGCCAACCCATTGGATTCTGGTCACAACTCTGGAAAGGGGCAGAGGTATGATACACTTTGATAGAAAAACAACTGGCCGCCGTGTATCACGCCTTGCTGGCTACAGAACCCATCACTGGAATGGCCCCAATAAAGGTAATACCACCTATCCCATTTTGGGGTGGGTACGAGACTGGACCCAAAAGCCAAGGAGTGGCATGGCACAAACACGCACACTAGCCAATAGGGGTGCTTACCTACAGCATCGTAGTGCCCTTTCTAGTAGCCCCTTGAGTAAAGAACTCCAACGCGTGTTGGGGCCGGTGACATATACTAGTGAAAAGCAGGAAGAACTTGCTTTTGAACCATTAGTAGCAGAGAGTCCCTATCGGGAGGGAAGAGTCCCTATACCCAAAGATGCATGGTACACAGATGGCTCCAGCCATGGGCAGTCCCCAAAATGGAGGGCCATAGCTTTCCATCCTAAGACTGAGACAATATGGGTGGAAGATGGTGAGGGGAAGAGCAGCCAATGGGCAGAGTTGTGGGCCATGTGGCTTGTAATCCACCAGGAGCCCTCCCCTCCCCTATAGTGCCTGCACTGAGAGCTCGGCTGTCTATCGGGGCTTGACCCTGTGGCTACCAACCTGGTACCATGCCAACTGGCTGGTTGGTCACCGATCCCTTTGGGGGCAAGAATTGTGGCAAGACTTATGGGCCTGTGGTCAGACTAAAATGATTGCAGTATACCATGTGACAGGTCGTTTGCCACTGGCATCACCAGGAAATGATGAAGCAGATAAATTGGCCCAGATACGTTGGTTAGAAGGAAGCCTGCCTCTGATGTAGCCCAATGGCTACATCAGTGTTTGCTGCATGCAGGGCAAAAGACAATGTGGGCTGTAGCCTGTCGGTGGGGCTTGCCTTTGGCCTTTGAAGAAGTTAGTAGAGCCCGGCAAGAGTGTGTCGTGTGCTCCAAAAGGGACTTACACCGACTTCCACAGCAACATGGGACAATAGCTAAGGGGCCTATACCCCTCGTCAGGTGGCAGATAGACTATATTGGGCCTCTACCTTTGTCAGAAGGATATCGGTATGCGATGACCTGTGTGGACACAACTACTGGACTTCTGGTTGCTTTTCCTACCCATTGTGCAGACCAGCAGATGACCAAAAGAGGCCTGGAGCATCTCTTTGCTGCCTATGGCCGACCACAGTAATTGAGAGTGATCAGGGCACCCATTTTACTGGACGTACACTGCAAGAATGGGTGCGACAGCTGGGAATCAAATGGAAGTTTCATGTGCCATACAATCCTACCGCAGCAGGCATGATAGAGAGGCACAATGGCTTGTTAAAATCCAGACTAAAGTCAGATACCAATAGTCTGCGGGGATGGTCAGTCCGCTTATGGACCGTGCTACGACGTTTGAATGAGAGACCCCAAAAGGGAGCCCTAAGCCCCATAGACATGTTAACACATATGGCAGCCTCCCCTATACAACTGCAATTGCAAACCAAGGAAGAATCACTGAAGCTGAGGTTCGGCCACCAGAATAACATCTTGCTGCCAGCACCAACTTCACTGAATCCCGGAGACTCCATTGAGTGGACATGGCCTTGGACCTTTCGACACATGGACCAACGATGGCTGGCTCTCCTGGCATCTTGGGGACAAGGCCTGGAAGCTGGCCTCCTGTGTATTCCTGGAATAACAGCAGAGTGGCCACCAAAGGTCACAGTAGTATATCCTGAACAGCCAGAAGGTAGGAGCATCTTACCGGGGAGTTTTGTTTTATCATTATGGCCAGTGCATGCACCTCCAGTAGCACTATATATAGACCATTCTGTAACCCCCATGGGGAGAGGAGTAAAAGTATGGTATATTAGACCTGGAAGGGACCCCTTCCTGCTACAGTCCTATCACAGGACCACTCTCTTGCAGGCATCCTACCTGATGGACAAGATTTGCCTATGTTGGTGGCATTAAAACATGTGTCTTATCGCCCCTAAAGTCTTTGTTATTAAGAACCTCCTATGGCTTGAGGATTATTGTAATTTTTGTTACCTGTATCTTAATTTTTATTATCTCTAAGTTGTTGTTATTCTCTGCTGCTGTTGTGGAATCTGGTTAAAGTGCTCCAGCTTTCTTGCACAGGGACCACTGCGGAAGATGGAAAGCATGTAGATTGTAAGACGAGAATCCTGGAGGGGTGGAGTGTGGGTAAAGTGGGGTTCCTATGGCCAGGATCCTCACTGAACTTAAATGTAACTGGCCTGTGACTATGCTACCAGTTCCACACCTTTAGGCAATAAGACATTATTGTGTTAATGTAAGGAGTTCCGCCCAGTGCTCACCAGAGACTGGGTGGCGGGGCTGGAAGGCTGTAGGGGAGTGGAGTGGAGGCTGGAGTGGTGGTAGCGCGGAGGGACTGACCTGCCACCTTGAAATAAAGTTGGATATAACCTTTTCACCCCAAGAACCCTTTGCTGTAAATTTCTTTGGTCATAGTGAATCTATAGCGAACTTGCCTGGAGCTGAAACTCATTTGCAAGACATCCAGTCCAGGTTTTTTCAGTATTTTCTGTAACATTTGGTTCCTGACCGGGAAACCCAACCGCCAACTGCGCTGGCCCATTGTTGCCACTGGTTTGGGGCAACAGCGGTGTGGTGATGGAACAGGAGATTGCAGTGGAGAAGGTGTGCCCTGCCTGATCTTCCAGCAGTCTCCTGCCCGGTCGCCCTGGGCCGGCGCTCCGCTGTTCCCGCCAGACTCAAGGAGGCTTGGTGGGTGAGGACCTGGTTCTGATAAAGAATCCGGTAAGGCCCTGGGGCCCCTGACCCAGCCAGTCCCACCCGTTGGGGTGGAAGGGGAGCATGATCACCTCCCGGAGACTTCTTAGAAGTCTCACAGGTAGGGATTCCCAGGGGGGGAATATTTAAACTCTGGTCTGAGTGTGTGTGAGTGAGTGTGCAGGGTGGCTGAAGTCATTCTGTCTGCACTGAGTCTGTGATTCCAGGGCCTGCACTATGGGATCTGAGTGGGCCGTCATACGCATTTGCGCTCAGACGTCATGACATATCGGTGATTCAGCTTCAGCCCACCTGGCCCGGGACTTATACGGTGCACCTTAGTCAAGGCTGACTGAAGTCTCCGCGAGGAGCACGAACTGACGGGCATCTGACTGGTCTCCTCTCTAGAGGAGGCCCCCCTCCCTTGTCTGTTGTCTCGGCACCATCCATGGACACGTCATGGGGTCAGGGCACAGTAAACCCACAGTCCTTGACACTGATCAAGAATTTCAGAAAGGGATTTTCAAAACACTACAGAGTAAAATTAACTCCTGGCAGGTTGAAAACCCTGTGTAAATCTATATTGCCCACGTTTAGTGTAGGGTGGCTTCCAGAAGGAACCCTAGATGTCCCAACAATCTGCTGAGTCTGGCGGGTCATCCCTAGAGACCAGGTCATCCTAATCAGTTCCCACACTTTAACTCCTGGTTAGAAGTTGCCCAGACTCTTCCCCGTTGGGTGCAATTCGCTTGCAACAGGCAGGGACAGGGTATAAGGTCTTAGTCGTCTCAATAAAGAAGCCTGCAAAGAATCAGCAGAAACTTGACCCTCCGCAAATTCTTGCTGGTGACCCAGAGGAAGAGCCACTATTGTCCCCACCTTATGTGCCCCCAAAGCCGTCAGCACCCAGCTCCCAGCCTCAGACACCCCGCCCCTGTCAGCCTCCCTGCCAACTGCAGAACCAGTGGACCCGGTCTCTCCTGGACCAGCAGCCAGACTGCACCCTCGGCCGGGAGCTGGTGCCCTTCAGGTGCCAGTGCAAGAGATGTGGGATCCTGAAAGACATAATAAACATGGAACCATCCAGCCCAGCCAGTCCATATTTTACTATCAACCCTTCTCCACAGCTGACACCTGTCAGAAAAGCCACAAGCCCTGGTTGATCTCATGGAATCCCTCTTGCAAATCCATCAGCCGACCTAAAAAAAAACTGTCAACAGCTTCTCCACACCCTGTTTACAATAGAAGCGAGGAGGCAGCCGGGGTCCTTGATTGGGGAGCATGGGCTGAAATCGCCGTCCCCGAGGAGCGTCCCCGAGTGGGACTTCACCACGCCTGAGGGACAGCCCCAGATCTGCCGATATCAGGACACCCTCCTCCAGGGGATCAAAGCCGGGTCCACAAAGCCTATGAACATGACCAAAGTATCTTCAGTCAGTCAACAACCAGGAGAGTCTCCTGGAGACTATTATGAAAAACGGTGGGAAGCTTATGGCATCTACACCCCCTTCAATCCTGAGTCACCAGGGAGCCCACAAATGGTCAGCACCTCACTCGTAGCCCAAGCTGCCCCAGACATCAGACAAAAGCTGTAAAAACTTGAAGGCTTTGCTGGGATAAATATCACTCAACTGATTAAAATTGCCAACAAAGTATAGCTAAACAGAGAAGTTCAGGCCAACAGAGAGGCTGAAAGAAAAATGAAGAAAAAGGCCAGCTTCCTGGCAACTGCCCTAAAAAAAAAAAAAAGAGATGACCAAAAGGCCGAGAAAAGCCGGCTGCCAAGAGGGGGAAAGCCTAAGACGCCCCTAGCCAGGGACCAGTGTGCTCACTGTGAAGAGAAGGGGCATTGGAAGAACAAATGCCCCAACCGAGGCAAAGCCCCGAGGCCCAGCCGCTGCCGGGAGGAGCCTCACGGGGAAAGGCTCATTGGTGTGGCAGGAACAGACTCAGATTGACAAAGACCAGGCTCTCTCACACTCGGCCCCCATGAGCCCACGGTCAAAATGAAAGTGGGGGGACAGCACATGACTTTTATGGTTGACACAGGGGCAGAACACTCTGTGGTCACCGTCCCTGTAACTCCCTTCAGTAAAAAGACTGCAACTATTCTCGGACCCCCTGGGACATAAGCAGTCCAGCAGCACTTTTGCCAAGCCCGCCAATGTGAACTTGGAGGCCACAAAGCCCGACATGAGTTTCTCTACCTGCCCGGGTGCCCTGTTCCCCTCCTCGGCCAAGATATACGCTCAAAGCTCGGAGCCCAAATAACTTTTGAACCAACTGGATGCACCAGCCTCAAACTAAACCCAGGCCAAGAAGAGCCAGGGTCCCTCGTACTGGCAATAACCACACCCAGGGAAGAGGAGTGGAGGCTATTCTGTGCCCAGACCCTCTCAAGCAGCCCACCTGAATTCAGAGCTGCCTTCCCCTCAGTATGGGCTCAAGCCAACTCACCTGGACTTGCTCATAACCGAACCCCTGTCATTGTAAAATTGACTCCGGGGGCCCAGCCACAAAGACAGCAGGAGTACCCCCCTCACAAGAGGCGAGAGCAGGCATCCAGGACACCTGATCAGACTCAGAGAGGCAGGCATTCTAATCGAGTGTCAGGCGCCCTGGAACACCCCACTTCTACCAGTCAAAAGGCCAGGAGGAGGGTACTGGCCTGTTCAAGACCTGTGAGCCATTAACATAGTGACTGTTTCTTTACACCCAGTGGTCCCAAAACCATACACCCTCCTCAGCCAGATCCCAGGGTCTGCCAAATGGTTCACTTGCCTAGACTTAAAGGATGCCTTTTTCTGCCTCCGGCTGGCCCCCCAAAGCCAGCTCGTTTGCCTTTGATGGACTGAACCAGACACAGGGCAGCAGATGCAGTTAGCCTGGACACGGCTTCCACAAGGGTTCAAGAACTCACCCACTCTCTTTGGAGAGGCAGTGGCTGCAGACCTGGCCAGCTTTCCGAGAGAAGCTACACGCTGCGCCCTCCTCCGGTACAGAGATGACCTCCTTCTTGCCAGTGACACCCTGGAAAATTGTGTGACAGGCACAAGGGCCCTCCTGCAACTCCTGTCAGACTCAGGATATTGAGGCTCATAGAAAAAAAAGCACAAATCTACCAGCAGCGAGTCCGGTACTTGGACTTCCTCCTCACCCAGGGAGAAAGGGCAGTAGGGCCGGAGAGGAGAAAGGTCGGTGACTCCTTGCCCCAGCCCGGCCGGGGCGGGGGGGGGGGGGCATGTGAGAATTTCTAGGGGCCACCGGGTTCTGCAGCATCTAGATTCCCGGATTCTTGGCAATGGCAAAACCCCTCTGCAGCCTCCTGGGGGGACCATACTGGGAACCCCCTGTCTAGACAGAAGAGGCAAGAGCCACCTTCCTAGAAATAAAAGCTGCTTCCGCACAGGCACCAGCCCTAGGCCTGCCAGACACAAAAAAAAGCCCTTCAGTCTCTTCATACATAAAAAAAGTAGCCCTCGAAGTTCTCACATAGACTGTTAGGCCCTGGCAGCAGCCGGTTGCATACCTGTCAGAATAAAAAAAAAAAACCTAAACCCGATTGAGGCAGGATGGCCACCCTGCCTCAGGACACTGGCAGCCACAGTTCTATTCATTAAAAAGCAGATAAACTGACTCTGAGACAAAAAATAAATGTCAAGGTCCCCCATACTGTTGTGCCCCTCTTAAACACACAGGGACATGGATTCCTCTCCAACTCTCAGCCGGCACAATACTAAAACTCCTCAAGGCTGTCCGGCTCCCAGAAAAAGTAGCAATTCTGCATTGCAAAGAACACCAAAAAAAGAAAACAACCCTATAACACAGGGGATCCAGATAGCAGATAAGGCAGCTGAAACAGCAGCCAATAAAAACAGATAAAGCCCCTTCCCTCACCATGGCCCAAACGCCCCCAGTGGAGGCCCCTCCACCCACGTACACTGAAAAAGAGAAAGACTGGGTCATGGCTGAAGGAGCCATCAAAAAAAAAAAAATGGTGGTTGCTGCCTGACAGACACATCTTTGTCCCAATGCAACTGGAAAGCATCTAGTCAGCAAATACCATCAGCTCACCCACCTAAGAAAAACTGCACTAGAAGCCCTCCTCAAAAAGCAGTACTAACCTGCCTTTGTAACAGATGCAGTACAGATTTTAACTAAATCCCTCAACATTACCTGGAAACTTTACGCTGCATACAGGCCACAGAGTTCAGAGAAAGTGGAGCGAATGAATCGCACCCTCAAGGGAACCCTAGCTAAGTTTTGCCAAAAAACTGGCCTCCCGTGGCTAGACCTACTGCCCCTGGCTGTCCTGCATGCTTGCTGCACACCTGGGACTCAAGGCTTTTCCCCTTTTAAATTAGTGTATAGACACCCTCCCCTGTGTCTAGGAAGCCTCCCAGGGAACCTACACCAGATAGGAAATAAGGGAGTAAGAGAACAGCTCCAAGCCTTAAGCGCCACCCTAAATAAGCTGCAGCAATATACCACAGAAAGAGCCCCGATCTCCCTAGGAACCCCAGTACATTCCTTCCAGGCTGGGGACTCAGTCTGGGTTAAAGACTGGA
>JAVSCE010002813.1:0-82332 GCA_032199065.1 Smutsia gigantea
AAAAAAAGGCTATAAATGCTAGTTCCTATTCCTTGTTGAGCACTGTGAACTTAAATAGCTTTCTGAGCTTCTCTGGGCCCTCATTTGTATGCATGTAAAATGAAGAGAAATGAGTAAAAATCAGAAGTTGCACATGGAAGACCCTAGAGCCAGGTGTGGCCTGCAGATGTTTTTGGCTGGATCCACAATTTGAATTAGGTTTTAATACTTAAAAGCCAGGATATTTTATATAAAACTCCAGATTTCCAGCTTCCCTTGAAAAAATTGTGAATTGGCACTGCTGGGCTTGCGTTTCCACGTCACAGTTGGGTGCTGCTGAGTAACAGTGGCCTCTTGTGTAGAGTGTGCGACCTCCACTTGAGTACAGGCCTTATAGGGGTGATTTAAGCTACCTGTCCTACCCTTAAGGGACCATCTTCTCTGAAATTTGTGAAACACTTTTTTAAGTTTGCCTTCAGAGCCATCTATAGATGACCAATGTAATGCCATATATTCATAACTTAAATACAGATAGAAGTTACTTATGTGTAATTAAAACAATTTTGGAGTATCACACCATTTCATAGTTATGATACTATTACCAGTAGTAGTAAAGTAGTAGTGATATGAATAACAATAACAAACATTTAATGAATTCTGTGTGCTTCCACAGGGATTAACTGGAAAAATGCTCACAACAATCTATTATAATGTAAGCTCCAACAGGATAGGACCTTACATTCTAAATTAGCGGTTCTCAAACTTTAGCATGCTTCAGAGTCACCAAGGGCTTGTTAAAACAGTGGATGCCATGTGCTAACTCCAGACTTTCTCATTGGGTAGATCTGGGGTAGGGCTTACAATGTGCATTTCAACAAGTTCTCGGCATTGCTGGTGCTGCTGGGCCAGTGACCACACTCTGGGGACACTGGTCTGAACACTGTTGTATCCTCAGTGCCTAACACATAGCAGGCATTTAATAAATATTTGCTAGCAAATAAACAGAAGCTGTATTGGATAGATGCTTTTAACTCTGTTGAGTGAATATTATTCTAGTAAGATGAAAAAACTAGGTAGCTTGGCTAAGGTCACATACCTCCTAAATGTTGTAACTAGGATATTAATGCTTGGACCTATGTCATAGCATTGTGGTGGGGATTGAAGAAGATAATGCCTGTAAAATTATTTGGTACAATTAAGTGTTCACTATGTGTTAGCTATTTTTATTGTACTGTGGGACTTTAGCTCTCTGACCATTTAACATTTGTAAAGTTTTGGCTTAGTGCCCAAGCATTCCATTTAAGCTTTCTGAATTGACCTGCATTTAAACTGTATCATGGCATCACCAATGCTCTTCATTCCCTTTCTGAAACATACTTAGTAATGTTCAGGGTGCTGAAGGCCACAACTAGAAGGTTACTGTACCACCACGTTACTTCTTCCACCAATGGAACGTGGTGTTTTCCAAGAGATGTTATGTTTGTTTCCAACCTGTTTAGTCCTGTTTTGGTTATTATTGCAATTTAATTGAGTATTAGGCAAACCTTTGAAATATAAATTGAAAAACTAGCAGAAATGTGCTCGCTTTGGCAGCACATATACTAAAATTGGAACGATACAGAAAAGATTAGCATGGCCCCTGTGCAAGGATGACACACAAATTCGTGAAGCGTCCCATATTAAAAAAAAAAACTAGCAGACATCTGTAGGAAAACTAAGTTGAATGCTCAGGAAAGATTATATAAAGTAAGTAGCCTTCAGAGCCATCTATAGATGACTAATGCAATGCCATATTCATGACTTAAATACAGATAGAGGTTACTTATGTGTGATTAAAACAATTCTGGAGTATTACACCACTTCATAGTTATGATAATACTAAAATAAAAGGTAACACTGAGGAAACTGTAAAAGAATCAGAAAAAAACAATGTTTTAAAATTCTGAATTCATACTGAATGCTTGACATTTTTGTACATGATTTATTTAAAATGTAAGTTTTAAAGTTAAAAAAACAGAATGTGGAATTTACACTTGATCCATCTTGGATGTGATGTATGCAAAGAAAAAAACAGAACAGCCAACAGTGACCCTGAACACTGGAGGCCGGCACACAAGGCTCAGAGCGAAGCTGGCCGTGGCCTGTGTTTGCACGGACCATGAGTGAAGAACAGTTTTTATATTTTTAAAGGCTGTGAGAAGAAGGAGAAGGGGAGAAAAAAGAAGGAAAAAGGGAGGAGGAGGAGAAGAACAAGAAGAAGGAAGAAGAGAAAAAGAAAGAAGAAAAAAAGTAAGAGAAGGGAAAAGGGGAAGATGGTCCACAGTAGCAGCAGTGACAGAGGCCCCATGCAGCCCTCAGAACCCAAAACATTTACTATCTAGTCCTTTACAGGAAAAGCGAGGACTCATGTTACACAACAAAAACGACTTTGTCCCACTTCAGCAGTTTGTCTCCAGACTGCATTTATATAAGCTTTAAATTAAAATATTCCACGCATGCATATGTTTTTTTTAAATGAAGGTCAGCCTTATTTGATTTTTTTTTATTACTTAACAAACCATCCTGATCATATTGAAAAAAAAGTTTTCTACTCGAAGAGGTGCTCAAAAACTGTTGCTCTCCCATTGCTCATTTACCTTGTTGGCTTTAAATCTGTTCTCCTCCCATTCATGGCAGAATTCTTCCAAGGCTTTATTCCACATCTAGCACTTTTCATCATCAGTCTTAAATAGAATCTGCTCCCATGGATTTGGATATTCCATGCAAATAAAGGCACCCTCATATAGTTCTAATGACATTTTATAATATATTCATTGATTTATCTATCATTCATCGGGTGTCAGCTTGGTGCCAGGCACTGTGCTGGTCACTCTTTCATATGACCGGCAGCCAGTCTTACCGAAGGACCCTATTTCTATATCAAATTGAATTAAGGAAAACTCCCTGCATCTGCTTTCTCTCATTCTTGCACTGGTCCTTTCCACAACTAGCGTCCCTGCATGCATTGCTTAGAGGGAGAACTTAATTCACTTCTGAATTACTTTACTTGATGTAAGTATGACTTCATTCACTGGAATCTTGGCTACGCGAGGTAGTAGGAAAAGGTAAGCATGTAAACTGTAACCTTCGTACATTAGCCAATTTCCCCAAAATGTATAGAGGTACTGGTATTCTTTTTGTGTGTAGCACGGAACAACCTTAGGAAATAGTATTTTTTAAAAAGGCTTTTTAATCTCTGAGGTAAAATAAAGGTGTACTATAAAGCCATATGGTAATACTTTACAACAGCTGCTTTGACAATGTACTGTTAATTTGCACAGTTCTTTTATGTAGGTTAAATGTATTTCTTTTGCTAAATGCAGTTCTGAAGACAAGGGTATTATTAATTGCTAATGCTGCCCCTGGTATTCTGATATTCACTGCTAATTATATGAGCCAGTATGCTACAGTCTTACTGAACCATTTTTCTTCTGCTCTGAGATATTTGATCAGAAGGAATTCTACCTCTGGAAAAACTTGTATTAGGTTAGCCCCCTGGGAAAGCTCTAATTTACAAGATCCTTACTAAAAAAAATCAAATCTGTTTCAGAGAGATTACATTATAAATGTAAACTTCCTAATGAGCTTGAGTGAAATGCTGTGGGCTACAACTAGTGAACTTTGAAAGTTTTTACCCTTTTCCTTTTCCTATATATATATTTTATGTAATCTGTATCCTAAGCCCTATAAAGAGACCAGCTGTTACTCACAGTGAACGGATGCTTGTAGACAAATCCTGCATTTTCTCTGATAAAGGTCATCTTTCCCTTTTTATTCTTGTCATTAAAAAAATGTTTACTACTAATAAAAACAGCTGAAATTGTACTGATTGTACACCAGATGCCAAGCTATGCACTTTTGCATAAAAGACCTCATCTGATCTTCACAAATTAAGTAAGTTGCCCAAGGTCTCTCAGCTATTATTTAATTACATTAAAAAGAAAATGTGGCACTTGAGCTTGCTAGATATTGAAATGGTAAAAGAAGTGTTAAAAGCATGAGGAAATCAGAGGTGGTAATTATTTGGTTTCTAAAAAAGTATAAATATTTCCATTATTTAGAGGTTAGAATACTGATTAGGTGATGTAGTCTTCACCTAATGTCCTTGCTTATCCTCTCTTTGCATGTAAGAAACAGATAAAATTGAAGAAAAGTCACAATAAAGTGATTTATAGCTTACTCTGTTTTTATTTTTTAGTGTAAGTCTAAGGATAATTTTTAGTAACTAGTCATCCTAATAAATATTTTCAACTGACTGACAAATGTCTTGCACACAATTACCTGTTGTATGACTCTAGCATATGAAAATATTCATATATGTATCTGGCACTAAGCTCTTCACAGAAGCGCACTGGTCTGTCTTTAAGATGACCTAAGTTCAAGGGCCAAATCAATCCATATTATGATATTTATGACACTGGACAAATCTCTTCATCACTGTGGACTCCAATTTCCTTATGTAAGAGTAAAAGAGAATGGTTAGATTTTGCTATCTGTAAGGTAACTTATAGCTCCAAACTTCTATGAAGTTTTTTATTTAAATTTTCAAAAATCTTAGCTCTATGCCCAAATAAAATTACAGCTTTTGATGTCTGGTTTGTAGCTCTTTCCTTACTTGTTTCTTACCATCCATTTCCTCCCATTTGATTCTTTTCAGCTACTCTACCCTTCATCACTTTGCATCTCTGTAATAACAGTGGCTCTGCACAGAGATACTTCTCTAACAGAACTCTTATATTGTTGGCAGTGTAAAAGAGAGCTCATTTCAAGGAGAAGCTGCTAGGTTCCCACTGGCTGGTAGACATAGAAAGACAGAGGAAGAAGAAACTTTTTGGCAGTGATCCTTAATGGTTAGCATTAACCATTAACCATTAATTCTTGCTCTCTCCTTTCCTTTTTGGCTCCCTATGGTAATTAAGAAAATGAAGTCTAACAGACTTTCTGCTCCTTCTTTGCACAAATCCCAAAGGTTTAATATCTATAACTCTTCACTGCCATCCCAATCTCAATATAGATCTTAGAAGAAAGAAATATGCTAACTGCCTCGTAAGTCCACATCTGCTGTCCATTCCCAGGCCCAGGCTCACTTCAGCAGCTGCCATTCTCTCTAAATGGCACTTTTCAGCCCCACTAAAGAAATGGGAAATGCTGTGAGAGGTGAACCAGCTATGAAATTTATCAGTGGTGTCTAGGAAAATCACAAATATTTAGATTTTGGAGATGAAATTCTCAAAACATAATACTTATTACCATGGTTGATAAGAAGTCAGTGTTATTCACGATACAGATGGAAGGGAAGGGAGATTCAGAATGAGGGATATGGTGAAAAAGAGGGAAAAAATGTTATAAGCATATCATACATAGAAATATCTATAAACTAATAGTTTGCAGCTATATTTCTCTATCTTTACGTATTGCAGTTTGCCTGTAATTGAAGGCTTTTCTGAAATTAGGTAGTATTCAGTATTCATGAATTTTGCTTTTTCTAGAGACACCCTAATTCGTGATAAAAGCTCTCAACAAAATGGGTGTAGAGGGTACATACCTCACTATATACAACAAACCCACAGATAACATCATACTCAATGGTGAAAAGCTGAAGTCTTTTCCTCTAAGATCATGACCAAGACAATTATGTCCACTCTTACCACTTTTATTCAACATAGTATACTGAAGGATCTAGCCACAGTCAGACAAGGTAGAGATAAAAGGCATCCAAATTGGTAAGGAAGAAGTTAAACTCTCACTATTTGCAGATGACATGGTATTATACATAGAAACCCTGAAGACTCCACCAAAAAACTACCAGAACTAATAACTGGATTCAGCAAAGTTGGAGTATACAAAATAAATGCACAGAAATATGTTGCATTCCTATATACTAACAAAGAACTAGCAGGAAGAGAAATCGGGAAAACAATTCTATTAACAATCACATCAAAAAGAATAAAATACCTAGGAATGAACCTAATGAAGGAGGTGAAAGACTGGACTCTGAAAACTATAAGACACTCATGAGAGAAATTAAAGAAGACACAAATAAAAGGAAATCTATCCAATGCTCCTGGATTGGCAGAACTAATATTGTCACAATGGCCATCTTGCCCAAAGCAATTTACAGACTCAGTACAATCCCTATCAAAATACCAATGGCATTTTTCAATGAACTAGAGCAAAATAATTCTGAAATTTATAGGAACCATAAAAGACCCTGAATAGCCAAAGGAATCCTGAGGAAGAAGAACAAAGTTTGGTGTATCATGCTCCCTGCCTTCAAACTATATTACAAATCTCTGGTAATCAAAACAGTATGATACTGGCACAAGAATAGACCCATTGAAAAATAGGACAAAATAGAGAGTCCAGATATAAACCCACACATATATGGTCAATTAATATACTATGAAGGAGTCATGAATATACAATGGGGAAAAGATAACTTCTTTAATAACTGGTGTTGTAAAAACTGGACAGCTACATGCAAGAGAATGAAACTGGATTATGTGCAACCCCATACACAAAAGTAAACTCAAAATGGTTCAAAGACATAAATGTAAGAAATGAAACTGTAAAACTCTTAGAAGTAAAGAGGCAAAAATCTCTTGAACATAAGCATGTAACATTTTTTTCTGGACACATCTCCCTAGGCAAGGGAAATAAAATCAGAAATGAACAAGCAGGACTACATCAAACTAAAAAGGTTCTGTACAGCAAAGGATACCATCATCAGAACAAAAAGGCAACCTACAGTGTGGGAGAATATATCCATAAATGATTTATCTGGTAAGGGTTAACATCCAAAATATATAAAGAACTTATACACCTCAATACCAAAAAAAAAACAAGTAATCCAATTTAAAAATGGGCAGAGGACCTGAACAGATCTCCAAATGGGAAGAGGACCTCCAAAGATGAAATACAGATGGCCAACAGGCACATGAAAAGATGCTCCACATAGCTAATCATCAGGGAAATGCAAATCAAAACCACAATGAGATATCACCTCACACCAGTTAGAATGGCCAACATCCGAAAGACAAGAAATAACAAGTGTTGGTGAAAATGTGGATGAAAGGGAACCCTCCTGTTGGTGGCAGTGTAAATTGGTGCAGCCACTGTGGAAAACAGTATGGAGGTTCCTCAAAAAGCTGAATATAGAGAGACCATAAGACCGAGTAATTCCATTTCTAGGAGTTTACCCAAAGGAAACAAAATCCCTGATTCAAAAAGATCTATCCACCGCTATGTTTCTGTCCACATTATTTACAATAGCTAAGTTAGGGAAGCAACCAAAGTGTCATTGGAAGAATGGATAAAGAAGATTGGTACATATACACAATGGAATATTATTCAGCCGTAAATAAACCCTGCCATTTGCAACAACATGGGTGGATCTAGAGGGTATTATGCTCAGTGAAATAAGCCAGGTGGGAAAAGACAAATGCCATATTATTTCACTTCATGTGGAATCTAAAAGCAAAACAGAACAAAACAGCAGTAGACTCATAGACACTGAGAAGTGACAGGTGGTTACCATGGGGGAGGATTTTGGGTGGGTTTGTGGGGAGGGTCGGGGGATAAAGGGGCACAAAAATTATCAATCATAATATAAGTTGAACATGGGGATAGTAGTACAATGTGGAGAATATAGCCCATGATTCTGTGACATCTTCCTATGTTCACAGAATAGTAGCTGTTCTAGTGGAGGTCAATTTAATAATATGAGTAACTTTTGAACCACTGTGTTGTATACTTGAAACCAACATAAGATTGTATATCAATGATACTTTAATTTAAAAAGAAGAAACTTCAGAGCACAACATCCAAATAAAGTGCTTTTCATTTAAAAAAAATACCATTTTCTTTCTGAACAGGAAGAGGGTTTCCTATAATGCCTAAAATTGGATAAATCCTTATGGGGATGGATTTATCAATATGGGGTAAAGAGGTGCTGATTTAGAGAGGTGAAATGTACATTCTGAAATGTCAGTAATTGGAAGACACCTCTTGCGTAATTTCTGTAAATGGCCATGCTCCCTGGCTTCTTAAATACACCCCAATAATATATAGCAGAAAGTAACAGATCAAAGGACCAAATCTACTCTCTCATTTGTGGAGTCAGTAACTGTTTTGGCCTCTGCTGTCCCTGACTCTTGCCTCCTTCCCCACCCAGAGTATCTTACCCTCTCTCTGTGAGTGGGTTTACCTTCTGCTCTGATGATTTCTGACATGAAAAATTGAACACAGACTCCGTCCTCCTTCCTTTTATTCTGAGATCATTATCATTATTATTGAGCTAATAATATGGAGAAAACAATAGTATTCTGAATAACTGATGAGAGATTCCTTTTAGAGCAAGCTGAGCTTTGCTGAGAAGATGATTTGAAAAGCTGATGGGGAAGAAGTTTGACTTGGTCTGGCATCTATGGCTGGCGAAAGGAAGAAGGACCCCTTCACGGAGGAAGAGAGAAAAGCAGCGCTGAGCCCTGTGTGGGAGGGGCGGTCAGAGCTCTGTGACCTTGTGGTCGGCAGCAGGAAGTGAAGACTTGGCAAAGAGAAACTTCCATTTTTTTTTTAAGTGAAATGCCAGTGGGCTGTGGGATGCACCCTAAGCCACAATCCCATGAAGATTCAAAAATAATATCCTAAGTGTGCGTGTATTTCTTATGGAAAAGAGTGAAGGCAGTTGTGTTTCAGGTCAAGATTGGCATTGGCTGACACACAGCCAAAAAATGGAAAGAATGGCAAGAAGCAGGTGGCATCAGGGTGTTATTGTTATTCTGAGACTAAGGTTTTCAGGCAATTTCTGAAGGAAACTTTCTCTGCTCTTCTCCCACCTTTAGAAGTTTCCCACCATCTATACCCACAGCATAGGCACCAGGTTCAGATAAGAAATGTTTTTGGAAAGAGACTTGGGTGAGTATGAAGAGTGTCAGAGGCAGAACAAGATGTAGGTATTAGCAAATGCTTAGTCCAAGCACATGAATTTCCCTATATAAATTTCTCTATGTAAATGTCAGTTGCATGTTATCACACCATATCCAAGTCTACCTGCAGTTGTATCACCAATTACATTATGTTAGCTAGAAAAATCAAGAAGCAATGAAACCCGACATTGTTTAAAATTTGCCAGGTAGCCTAAGTTGATTAAAGAACAATTCTCAAAGGCCTCATCTTCTCCATTAGCCCAGTTTTAACTAAATACAGAAACCACTTTGTTAAAATGGATTGCAGACACAAAGAAGAACTATTTCCAAACCTTCCAGTGAGGTGAAAAAAAGACTTTGGTGCTTTGTCCAGGGATCTACAGCAGTGTTCCCAAGCCAGGAGCTGACACCATGCTTCCTGCCTGCCTTGCTGCTGGCAGATATGGCCACTTTTGGAAATAATCATTTTTAATAATGTAGATCATCACAAGAGCTCATGGGAAATCACTCTAAATATTACCCTTGGATTTTAGCATAGAAATATAGCAAAGGGAAATTTCCCTGTGATGCTCAAGGGTTAGAATAATATGGAAAAACCAACTCAGTTCAAATAATTTATTGTCTCTGCCATGCTTTTTGCACAACACAGCTTAAGCTGTCATTCACTGAAGGGCTATTTATACAGTCTGAAATTCCAAAGGATTCCTGGATTTGTGTTCCTCTACTTTCTTTAAATGATGCATAATAAGGTGCTCTACAGAGGTCTTTTGTAATGAATGTGGAGCTGTTTAGTTTGGGCCTCATCAAAGGGATGGAAGAACAGTAACTGGCTGTTTGAAATTTTATATTATGGGAACTGTACTCTGCCACCACTTGAATTTGTTAGCATCTTTAAAATAAACTCTATCTCCAGACAAAACCAAATAAATCTTTGTGTTTTTGACATTTCACTGCAGAGGCCAATGAGAGGTGTAAATAGAATCCCCAAGGAATAGAGGAAGCAGTTTTCCTAGAGGGGCATTCTGAAGTAGATATGCTGGCTTTTGGTGATGGTGGTTTCTCTAAAGGTGGCCAAGTTTTTCTTGGCTTCTTTGACCTAATTACAATGCTTGTTTTCTAGCTAAGCATGACAGTGTTAAGATTTGAGTTTCAGAGTTATCAAGCCAAGTACCTGCTAGACATCTCAAACTGGATGTCCTGCAGCAGCCCCACCTCAACATGTTCAAACTCTTGCCACCAAACCCCACCCCAGCCCCAGCCCCAGCCCCCACCCCAAGTACCTGCTCTTTCTCTTTCATTCCTCATCTCTGCAAGCGGCAGATGACTACCCTGGCATCCAAACACTAACCTGGAAATATAGTGTGGAGAACAATACGAGGAAAGAGCGAGATACTTAATGATGTTTGGGGCATGTTCACCGGGTAAAAATATGGCTATAACAAGATAAGTGGATTGTGTCAATGTTAATATCATCATGGTGATATTGCACTACAATTTCGCAAGATGTTATTATCGAGTGAAACTGGGTTAAAAAGTTTACAGGATATCTCCGTAATACCTCTTACAACTACATGTGAATCTACAGTCATCTCATAATAAAAAGTAAAAAAAAAAAAAAAAATTGACCAGGTAAAGAAATGCAGTTCAACAGTACTCTTTTAAGCTTAAATTTTTACTGGATGATAGAAGCATGTGCAAAACATTACAGCTAACTGTAAAGTTATTTTCCTCTATTATTCTAGTCTTCTGATTCTTCAGAATTTTGAGCAGTAAATCGCATAAATGAAACCATAGTCCTTGGCTGCTGTCTGATGTCCTGTACAGAACATAGGCACGTGGTATGGCTCTGGGGTGGCCAACTATGCTTTCGCTGCTAACTAGCACTCTGCAGGTCTCATCCTTCGACATGTAGGCTGTAGCACCCAAATAGCTTCGTCTTCATTTCCTGAAAACCAATGTGATTTTTGTGAGTATGTGTGACTCACTTTGTATCGCAGATTTCTCAAAGGATACTGGAGCAGAAGATGATTCTATTTACGGATTCTGCATTCTGATTGATACCTAGCTTGCAGTTGCTCAGTTAGTTTGTGTCTGCTGGATTATAGTATTATCTGTAAGACCATCTGAGGACCTCTGAATGGCAGGACATAGTGAGGAATAGTATGAATGCTTCTTCCTATGTAATGTTTGGGGATGTGGTTTGTTAGAAATGAATGAAGAAATCAGAATGAAGGTAAACTTTACCAGGAAGAAACTCTCAGCCTTTAAAAGTTGTTCCATACTCCTAAAAATGTATCTTGCCGCTTTGTAATTTCTCAATCTGATGCCAATGTAAAGGAAATAAGCAAAAAAAAAAATCGGCTGAAATTTTAATTGCAACGAATATATTTCCAAATATCTAGAATTTAAAAAAAAAAAGGTTATTTGTGTTGAGCATTTTATCCACAAGTTGAATGTTCACCTACCAGTTGTTTGAGGTGAAATGAAATCATTTTTGGTCATTTAAGTGCAAATAAAGATGTGACCCAACAATAGATGAAACATAAGATAAGAAAAACTTTCCTTCCTTCTGTTTCAGTAGACTGTTTAGGATATGCTTACATCAAGTCCTTTGATTTTCTCCCAGTTCATTTTACATGAGAGGATATATTTATTCCCTGGAAAGCTTAATCTGTAATCAATTATATTTAACAAGTTAACTCAATTTTAAATGAAATGGTATAAATGAAGATTAAAGCTAATATAAGGCAGCATTTTTTACTACTGTTTAAATAGCATTGGAAAAATCAGAAGGAACTGTGTTTTTGATTAAGGTTTGGTTTAGACCGAAGAGTTTCAATAAGATAATTTTCATAAAGCTGAACTGGAGCCAATACCTGCTAAAAGATAACAAGATATATTGAAGCCATATTAGAAGTTTAAAAATAAAGTCCCTGAAAACCTTTAATTAAGGAACAAACTGTGTGTGTGTGTTGTTGATCCTGCCCCATCTGCCACAGTTCAGTCACACCCATACCCTTCTGCCCCGCTCCCATTTCTCTGAACCACCCACCATCCAAGTAACCAGGATTACTGGTTTCCTGACTAGCATACTAACATCTCCTGTGTACAGTTTGTACTCTGCCTTAAAATTCTTCACTCATTTTTCACACTAAAATCAAAATGATCCAAAACATCATTCTGATCTCATGGCCAGTTCTCTGCCTAATACCTATCAGTGGTTCTCCATTGGCCTCAAGATGGGGTCAATGGGGTCCAAATTCTTTACTTTGGTGTAGAGGATACGGTCTGTCCCTGCTCAGCTAATGTCATCCCTCCCTACTCTCTGCTCCCTACTTCTTCCACTTACCCACCTTCTGCTTTATGAATATGTTGAGCTTTCTCTTACCTCCTAATCTTCACAGTGACGTAAAACCCTTCCTGGAATATTTTCCTTCTGCCTTTTAACACCTGTCATCTAACTTCTAGTAATGGCTCCAGTCATGTCTTGGAATTGATGAGTCTCCTGAGTTATAAGTGATAGCTTTTTTGTCTGTTTTCCCAATACATATGAAAGCTCCCTTAGATAAGGGTCTGGGCCTTGCTCACCATTACAGCTCCCTGTTTTATAAGATTTAAAGATTCTTTTGATGGCAGGACACAACACAGTGACACTCAGATAGATGAAAGGCAGACCTCTTTGTTACTTATTGCTCCAAAAGAGGGAAGGCTGCCAGGCAGGGTCACACAACACAGGTGGTTGCACCCTGGGACAGGTTAACAGCAAGCTGGGACCATAGAGAGCAGCTTATGTACAGCAAGTGGGGTGAGGTTACCTAGATTTACCAGAATCCCTGTGGATTGGCTAGTTTGAATGATTCTGGGGGCTCTGGAGCATGGAGGCTACCCCAGGTTGTTTGTTCTCTGGCCCCTGGGTGATTAGGAGAGTGTTTAGTGACACCTGAGTGTGAGAACTCGGTAAGGGAAGTGGCTGGATGTCACCTAACTGGTCAAGAAGGGGATCTGACTGGCCTCTAGCCAGTGTCTCAAAATTGAGTCAATACAATATTTCAAACAAACAAGCAAACAAAGACAAACCAACAAATTATACTGTGCTATAGTTCAGTATTTAAATTGTATGCTCAATAAATATTTATTGACATGAGTGAAAAAATGAATATACATATGCATGAATATATGTTATCATTTGGCCCTGTAAAAATTATTCTGCTTTTTCTCAAACTGCTATTATTTAGTATGTTCTTACAAGTGCCCAGTATCATCTTCAGTTATTAAGTGTCTCTGGATCTCAGTTTTCACATCTCTAAAATGGATTTCAGACTCCTACTTAAGTAAGAAGTGGTAATACATTTGATGAATTTAAAAATATACATATTTTATTTTCAGAAATATTAATTTGATAACCACATTTATTCAAGGTAAAAATAGTATAAGTATGTTGGCTGACATTTTGATAAGGTCTGGCCAAGAAATAGAATTTCTAGACTTGGAAAGCCAAATTTGCCCCAGCCTTCCAAAATATATTTAAAAATTAACCTTTTATTAAATGGTAGTCTTTTGGAATATGAGTATGGACAGTGCAGACAATACTGCTGACAGGTGAAAGAAAACAATACATTATGTTTTAAAATACATTTTTTTGACATTAAGAATAATTTGGATAATTTGCGTCCTTTTGCTGTAGTTGTAACTTGAGAGGCATAATAAATAAAAATATTTTCAGAGTATATTCAGATGGAACTGTTTTCAAGAACTTTCTGAAGACAAATGTTGCTTTTCAGTCAGGCCAAGGTAAAAATGTTCTTTTGAATTTTTCTGGCTGTAATATCTTTTATATTTTCTAGACTTTTTTTTTACATTACTATTTATGATATGATTAAGATTGAACTGGGTTCTCCAGAGAAACAGAACCAATAGGCTATATCTAAGAGGAGACTTATAATAGGAATTGGCTCACACAATTAAGGAGGCCAAGTAGTCCTACTAAAGATTGGCCATCTACAAGCTAGAGAACCATGAAAACAGGTGGTGTGATTCAGTCCAAGGGCAGAAGAGGTCTCAGTCCAAGCAGAGAGAGAGCAAATTCACCTTTCCTCTGCTTTTTTGTCCTATTCAGGCCCTCAGTGGATTGGATGGTGCCCATTCACATGGAGGAGGGCCACCTGCTTTCCTAAGTTCCCCAACTCCAGTGATAATCTCCTCTGGAAACACCCTCACAGACACACCCCCCAAAATAATTTTCTGCCAGCCATCTGGGCATCTCTTAGCTTTGTCAGAATCACACATAAAATTATCAGAAAGAGTAAGGACATTATTACATACCTTTCTTTCTACATATCATATATCCATGTAAGGCATAGACACAGATATACTAAAAGCAAAAGGACTGGAGAAGATAGGTAATCCTAATACCAGTCAAAAGAAATGCTCACATAGCTATATTCCCCTCAGACAAAGCAAACTTCGGAGTGAGGTAAAATTATCAGAAATAGAAGGGAATTTTGTAACAATAAAGGGGTCAGCTCTCCAAAAAGACCTAGCAATACTGTGTGTATGCCAACCACAGAGCATCAAAATACATAAGGCAAAAGGCTGTTTGATCTTCAGGGGGAAATCAACAAATCCACAAGTGTATCTGGAAAACTTAACACCCCTCTATCAGGAATTGACAGTGCCAGCAGACAGAAAATCAGTAAGGAAAATGTTGAACTGAATAGCACCATCACTCAACTGGATTTAATGGACATTTATGGAATATTTCCAACGACAGGATACACATTCTTCTCAAGCTCACCTGGAACATTCACCAAGATCGATGACATTTTGGGCCATAAAACACATCTTAACAAATTTAAAAGAATAGAAATCATACAGTGTATGCTATCAAGCAGCACTAGAAGTAAACTAGAAGTTAATAACAGAAAAAGGCAGAAACTTCCCAAATATTTTTACCTTTACAAATACACCTCTAAATAATACGTGGAGCAAAGAAAATGCCTCAAAAGAAATTATAAAATATTTCCAAGTCAATTAAAATGATATCTTTAAAATACTGTCTATTAGTAAATATAGTTTGGGTTCTCAACTGCACTGTTCTTAGAGTTTGAAAATTTTCTCATCATACAGATAATATAACATGATATAACATTATGTATTATATATAATAACAATATGTTAGTATTGATATATAATACTTTATCAATAAATGATTAATATAATTAATAATACATTAATCTTATTTCTAGAAATATTATTTCCCGTAGTCTTTTAAAGTAGCAATTCAATTCTGTGAAAATATGCCTTAAGAAAATCTAAGGAACATATTGCTTACTTAAAAGGTAAATGAATTTTTAACCTCTTAACAGTAATTGTTTTCACTGGAGTGTTTCAAAAAAAAGGTTATGATATGTTAGTACCAGTGCTAGAAAGAAACACTTTATGGTTGAGTTAGCTTAAAGCTATTGATATGCAACAAGGATTTACCACTATTCTATTTTTTCCTCAAATACCTACTGTGTGCAAGAGCATTTGAACTTGGAGCCTTTCTTTATGAGATAAGCTTTATAAAGTTGTGTTTATAGAAATAAGTAACTGGCTTCTCTACAGTTCTAGATTTGAATACTATCACAATAATTACCGAAAGTAGGAGAGTCATTTTCTGGATGGTATGTGGGTTGGGGAGGGTGGAATTGGGGTTGAGGTAGTAGAATAGGAATATACATTTTAAAAAGGATGTTTTTGACAAACCTACTTTATCCAAAGTCTACTGATTTTCTATTTTTGAGAAAAAAGAAAAAAGAAAAAGAAGACTGTGGCAAAAATATGAAGGTGAGCATGAGAACCAATATTAATTGTGCCTTCCTATTCTGCAACTTATATATACTACAGGACAACATCATGAGATACATTCTTGTTGTATTACAGATCAGAAAATGTAAGCCCAGGTTGCTAGACTAAATTTCCCAAAATGACAATCACAGACTTAGTGTCAAAGACCAGGCGCTTGAACTCAGGTCTAACTTACTCCAAAGCCCATGCTCTTCCTCTGAGACCACAGTGCCACTCAGAAGCCAGGGACTACAAATGGAAAGAATACTAGATAAAGTCAATAGACCAGAAAAATAAACAAAACATAAATTACATGCCCAAATAAAATGGAAAAATTAAAAACTAACATCTCTCCTACTTATATCTTATGGGCAATTTCATCAGGTATATCACATTCCATGGTACAAATTGCATGAACACCACTGCTTCTACATTATATACTTACGTTTTTATGTTCATTCATGCTGTCTGCCTATGGCATGGGCTGCACAGTTTTTTCTGTGAAAGATTTTATTATCAAGGTAATTAAAAACCTATATTTCTCTTTATAAAATACAATATTAGTCTTTTAACAGTAAATGAATTCTACCCACTTCCTTCCATATTCCACCTCCGTTATTTTTGCTTTGTCCCTGGCAATATAACCTTTCTGTATACACCCCCATAAATTTGTTAGACCATAAGAGAATCTGCTACAAAATACAGGGTAAAGAAATTTAGGTTTAAGAAGGCCCCTCGAAGTGATCTGGATCACCACTTCTTATAGTTCCTGGGAGATGCATAGCCAGGAACAAGGTTTGAAATAGCGCACAGAGCTGGTCTTGGGAAGACATGACTTCCCCACAGATACCATAACTTCCACTGCTGACAACACCTAGTGCATGACTTAACTGTGATGCCTCAAGAAATTGGATCAATAGCCCCTGATTTTATCCTTGCTAGAATGAATGTTAAGTATTAAGTATTATTTGCTGCTTTGCATTTCTGCTCCCAAACCAAACTCTACTGCAGGTGCTTCTGATTAGAGACTAGCTTTATGCCTGCATCCTAGCTTCAAAGGTCTGAACAAGCAGGTATCTGATTCTATGGTGAGGAAAAAATGTCAGACATCCACTGCATTTGTCAAGATCCCTCTTACAAAACGGCTGCCTGAAGTGAACACATCATTCCAGATGGCTTATGGCCAATGCTGTATGCAATGTAATTAGCCACCTTCATCTGGACAGAATACATAATTATATTAAAGCACATACTAAGATTATATGAATATTTTTCAGATCCACATCAAAGAGTTGGTTTATAATTAAGCTTGCAGTTAACTATAACCCTAAAACTTATTCACCTTTTACTGCTGGTTAGCCATGTGTTCTCCATCCTATATTTGTACAATTGTGTTTTCAGTTTTTTTTAAAATACAAATCCAGAACTTCATATTTAGCCTTGTTAAATTTCACTTTGTTTTTTTTGGCCCATTTTCCCAACTTTTTGCAATCCTTTTGAATACTGTTTCTGTCATTCAATATAGTAACCATCACTCCACAGTCTTGTGTCATACACAAATTGGATAAACATGCTTTTTGTTTTCATCCAAATCTCTAATAAAATATGTTGAAGAGAGTTTAAAAGCATTGTGGAATACCACAGAATATTTTCATCTAGGATAGCAACTAACCATTAGTTAATATGTTATACCACATTGATTAAACTTCATTTATCTAGAGTTACATTAAACATATGTTCATTCTTTTAACTTGCATCATGATGATGAAATGATGAAAAGGCATAGATGAAAGGTATTTAAAGGAAACATTCTTTATAGTTGAACATTATATATTCAGGAAATGGGATGTGATTAAGAATTAAGGATGACACATTCTCTGAGATGTGGATGATATGCTTCTCAAAAAAGTAAAACTAAAGAAATCCAGATCACTATTACTTGCATATTGAAGTTCAATCTTAATATTGTATCATTATGCATCTCAGAGTGTATTAGAAGAGAGAGACCAGCTAACATTTTTTGTACAGGACCAGATAATAAGTATTTTAGATTTTGTAAGCCATGTGGTCTCTATTGTAACTATGTAACTCTGCACTTATATCACAAAAGCAGCCATAGACAATATATAAATAAATGGCAAGGCTGTGTTCCAATAAAACTTTATGAAAACATGTGGCCAGATTTGGCCCACAGGCTATGGTTTGTCCATCTAGATTTAGAAGAGGGTTTCCAAGGGGAGCAAGTGGATGTGTAGATTTGCATATGGATGAAAGTATTACAATCATCCCAAACATAAGATTTATTTAATGTTTTAGAAATTTAGTATACTAGGTCCTCAAGAGCAAGAACTGTCCAAGTTCCCTTTTGAACTTCAGCACCTACCTGTGTCCTAATACTTCGTAGTTGCTCCATAATTTTTTTTTAGGTCATGAATAAAAGCCTTTAAGAGTCCTGCTCAATCTCAGAATCATTATTTTGATGATAATTTAATCACTATACATATAGACATGAACATGCTATTAAAACAAACTCAGCATTTGTAGGTATGCTGAATGCCTAGCTCCTTCGTCAAGAATGAAGTGCCTGCTAACCCAGATGCTGGGAGTCTGCTGGCAGATAGCCCTCCACTGAAACCCCCATGAAGATTGATTAGACTCAAGGGACCGCCTATCCAAAGGCTATGCTAAGATGCTTGGTCCATGTTTTCTTCAGAAGAAGACACTGATAAACATATTTCTGAATCTATCTTCAGAGCTTGCACTAGCAGCATGGTATTATATCCATTTGGACTGGCTGTGCTGTGAATATTCCAGACTTTATCCAAGCAAGGTTTGCACATATCCAGATTACACCATTTATGTTTTGAAACCCACATAGCTCCTGTGCTGTGGTGATTTTACAAAAAGAGTAAAATACATTTTTTAGCAATTAGAGATTTGTAAACTGCAGGTGTTTTGCATTTTCAAAGATTCTTTCCTAAATGTTGTTGAGGAATTCATACAAAATATGTAATTACAACATGGCAAGTAGGAAGAGACTGCAGATTGAGAAAAAAGAGGGTTGGGAGAGTATTGGAAATGAGCAAGTGCCAAAGGTACATAACCAGATATTACATTGGAAGTTTCAATTTAGGCACTAGATCCCATCAAGGCAGGTTCCAAAGACAGCTTACAAAAGACTAATCAAAAACTGTTATACATGTTAAAAATCTCATACATATTAAGACAGTTGCAGAGTAGGGTGGTTGTGAAGAGACTTTCTTTAGATAAAACTGTGTTTCGAGTGCTAATCTCTAAATTTGTAATTGGTGGGTAATTCCTCCCTCTCACAAAACAGAGCACCACTCAGAGAGTTTCCTGGATCTCCTCAAGTCAGTTACATTACTATCAAATGCCTGCCAGGAAAATCTAAGGCGGAGAAGGCCACCCAGCCACCTAATGGCAGTGTGAGGAATGCACTTACTGTGTTGTGGCCAGCTGTGCCTTCAGAGTTTGCAATCAAAGAAGAGTGCCAGAGGGCTGCCTGAGGACCAGATAGGTGCAGAATTATAGGCCATCTTAGAGCTTGTCCAATAGGGCCACCTAGAGGGGAAACTAAAGGCAGAAAGTGAGTTCTGAGGGGTTGAGGATCATTGTGGATAGCATGGTCAAGAAGCCTATGGGTGAGATCACCAGTAACAGGAGTTTTGTAGAATTCATTCATGAAAGTACCACATGAGAGAATAGGTCTTATTTAAATATTCTCATACCACTTCAGAATTGGTCTGAAATGGCAGCTAGGAGGAAGCTAGGAGGAATATATGTACATAAATGGAAGAAGAGCCAGTAACAGCCCCATCACCACCCCTTTTGTTGCATATGACTACTTAGCAGAGGCCATAACTGAGAGAAGATGAAGAAGTCTTACTTTGGCATGGAGATTGAATGTGGATTAGTATATTATTCTGATATTCACACTGCTGAATTTATACTGTGTAGATATATAAAAGTGACTATAAGGCTATAGGACTTACCTAGGGTTTCATCCAAGGTGACCACCATGGAAGAAAGTTTCAAAGATCAATGGGAAGCAAATACAAAAAGATGCTTTGTGACTACATGTCATGAGTCTGTCTTGGTCAGTGTATCAGAAACATATATTTGTATGATCAGAACAATTTCAGTGAGCTGAGAAGGAAGAGTTTGGATAAGGAAGTTTATAGGATTGGAAATTAGTTTAGTAGAGAACCATGAATGTTAGGCTGTCATCTGGACTTCATTACATAGGGAGTGGGATATTATTGAATGCTGGAGCATGATAGAAAGTATGACTATTATGGCAACAAATGTAGTATTTTTAGTGGTGACATTATCACATCAGTACTGTACTGCTTCCAGTTGGAAGGCTGGTGATGCAGAAGGGAATAACCATCTCTGAAAATATTAAATGCATGAGTAAACAGAAATAGTTTTTTTTTGTTTAAAGCAAGAATAATAATACCTTTGAAATTCAAGTATATGGAATTAAAATGCATGACAATAGTACAAATAAAGAGAGCATTTAAATATGGTAAATTCCTTATTTTGTTCAAATATTTAAAGTATAAATTAAGAGAGACTGCAAAAATTCTAAGATGTGTGTTGAAATCTCTAGATTAAGTACAATCTAAAATGTGTTTTGAAATCTCTAGAGTAACTAGAAGTAAAAAAAAAGATAATTTGCCATTAAATAACCTAATAAGTGGGGAATTAGAAAAAAATACAATTATCCTAAAGACAGGAAAGAAGATAAAAAAGGAAAAAAATAATGAGGCAAATATTGAAAAGTATGTTTACGTTCATATGCATCAGTGATTACATTAAATATAAATGGTCTAAACACTGCAGTTTAAAACAAATATATTCAGATGGGAATAAAAAACATGCTGCTTTCAGGAAACATAAATATACAGATATGAAAAGATGTTTAATACAGTCAAACAACAAAGTTGGTGTAGCTCTTCTAATATCAGATTAAATAGAATTTAAGGGATGAAATATTAAGAGTTAAAGAGTATCTTTAAATTATAATAAATAAGAGAGCAAAGGAAAATATAACAATTCTATATTAGTTATATTAAAATACTATATCCTAAAAAATGAACAAAGACAGAAGGAGAAAGAGGCAAATTCAAAATTATAGTTGGAAAGTTTGACACACTGCTGTTAGTAACCAATAAAATTAGCTTTCCAGAAATCAATAAGGCTGTCTATAGAAGATTTGAACACCATGGTGAAAAATTTTTTTCATAATAGAAATATATATAACATTGCATTCAATAATTGCCAGACACATTTTTAAAAATCATATGTGGATCACTTACCAAAATATAAACAAGACTAAAATTCAATAGAGCAATATGTCAATAAAACAACACAAACTTTAAACGGTAGAATTCAAACACAATATATTCCTTAGTGGAATTAAACTAGAAAGCTATTACAAAAATGTAACTAAAATTTCATCGATGTTTGACAATTAAATATTACACATTTAATAACATGTATGTCAAATAAATCACTTGGAAATTAGAAAATAATTTGAACTGATTGATAATGAAAATATGACACATCAGATTTGTGGGGTATGGCTTAATTTATGATTAGAACAGTGATATATTCTCCTTATCTGGGGAATATTTTCCCACAAAAGAACCTTTGACAATGTCCGAAGACATTTTTGGTTGTAACAGCTGAGGGGGGGTTGAGGGTGTTACTGGATTCCAGGAGGCAGAGGCCAAGGATTTTACTAAACATAATAACAGTATGCAAGGCAGCCCCCCACAACTAAGAATTACCTGGCCTCAAATGTCAATAGGGCAATGGTAATTAAATTGCAGATGGGAGGGAAAGCCAATGCCTTAAATGTAAATATTAGAAAAAGAAAAAAGGCTGAATATCAAAGATCTAACTATCTGAAAAAGCAAGCAAAAGAGTAGCACATTATAGGCAAAGAAAATGGAATAAACAAAATTGAAAAAAGAACAAAAATTAATGAAGAGGAAAATTTGCATAATATACAGAGCATCAACAAAGCCAAAATTTTGTTATTTGAGAATAATAATAAAATAAACACCCTAGCAGTAGTGATCAAGAAAACAAAGCATAAATGACATCAGGAATAAAAGGGGGACATCATTTGGCTCCTCCAACTATTAAGAAGGTAATAGGATATTATAAACAATTTTACATCAATAAATCTTGAACATTTAAATAAAGTGTCAGCTTACTTGAAAACATAATATTGACATAAGAAGTAAAAAATCTGAGTAGACCTATATGTGTTAATAAAATTAAATATATAATTCAAACTTTATTTCTTTTCTAGAGATTAGAAAAAATGAGAAACTTCCAAATATGTTTTATTGAGGGTAGCATAATGTTGATACCACAATCTGATATGGACAGTACCAAAACAATTAAAATTAGAGTGCCAATCTCTCTAGAACATACATACAAACATCATAAATAAAATACAGTAGTAGTTTGAAAAGGAAATGAAAGGAGATATAAAATAAAATCATAACCAATTGAGGTTTACTCTGAACAGGTAAGGTTGATTTAGCATATTAAAAAATCATTTACTTACTGTAACAAACCATGTTAACAGCAAAAGGAGAAAAACGATCTGACTCCCACCCCAAAAGATCAGAAGCAGCATTGATTAAAATTCAACATCCATTTATGATTTTAGAAAAAGATCTTAGCAAACTTGAATTATTTAACTTCCTTAAAGAGATAAAGGGTATCTGCAGAAACATGCAGCAAACATAATAAACTTCATAATGAAATATTAAAACCCTCCACTCTATTTTTTGGGAATGAGGCAAATATATTTATTAAAACTATCCAACAGTATACTGGAAGTCTTTGCAAGTATAGTATGGCAAGAAAATAAATAAATATTTAAAAGGAAGATAAACATTATTATTTGCAAATGACATTGTATTGGTAGAAAATTGAAAAATTACATATACTATATTAGAATTAATAATCGTATTTTGCATGGCCATTTTATGCAAGGCAAATATAAACAAGCAGTTATAATTATTTTACTAACCATCTACTTCAAGATAAAATTTCAGAAGTGACGCTATTTTAAATAGCATAAAAATATCAAATTCCTAGCAATAAATCTAAGAAAAGGTATACAAAACCTTCAGACAGGAAACTATATTATTGAAATAAATTTTTAAAGATTTAATAAAGGGAAGAATTTTCCATTTTCATTGTTTGGATGTCTCAATATTCTAAATATGTCAATTCTCACCAGAATGACCCACAGAATCAATGCAAACGCAGTCAAACATGAACAGGGTATCTCAGGGGTAAGCTAATTTCAGGGTTTATACAGAAGAGCAAAAGATCATGAATAAAAAAGATAATCTCAAAGAAGAGTAAAATTGGTGGCCTTTCAATAAACTGATATGATTTATTGTAAAGTTAATAAAATTAAACATGTGCCACTGGTATAAGGATAGACCAATTGAATAAAATAGAGAAGCCAGAAAATTAGTTACACACAGAGAATCCTCTGAATTATTTCTAAATTGCAACTACAAGTCAATATGAAAAGAATAATCTTCTCAATAAATAAAATGGCCTGGGTTAATTAGATGTCTGCGTGGAATTAAAGAAAAAAGAACCTTTCCCCCAATCTCACATAATAAACAACTATCAAATTTAGATGAAGCATAAACCTATAACAGAAAGTAAAATCAATTAAATTAATAGAAGATATCAAAAGAACAATATTTTTGCCATAGGGTAGACCAAATTTTCTTAGACTGGACATCAAATGTGCTAAGCATAAAAGAAAAATTTGAAAAATTGGACCACATTAATTCTTAGAGCTCTTATTTATCAAAAATTAGAGAATGAAAACAGTGGGAGATGATACTTGCCATTCTTGTATCCAACAAAGGATTCATATCTAGAATATAAAATGATTTCTATGAATCAATAAGAGAAATACAGATTTTCCAATTTTAAAAACTGCAAATGGCTTGCAAAGACATTTCACAAAATAAATATCCCAATTTCTGATAAATATATATAAAGTTGCTCAATCTCTTCACATTTATGAGATATGCAAGTTAAAACTAAAATTAGATGTTACAATACACCTCCAAAGATGGCCAAAAAATTATTTTGACATTATAAAATACCTTCAAGGACATGGACTAAATGAAATTTGTACATTGTTGGTAGGAATGTAAATGAAACTTTGGCAATCAATACCTGTTAAAGCTGAATATTTGCATACTCTGTGTGACCCAGCAGTTCAGTCACTAGGTATATATCTATTAGAAATACAAGCAAATGTGTGTCAAGAGACATATTCAGTAATAGTTACAATGGTACAGGTTGTAATATGCAATGCCATTTGAATCTAACTGAACAGGAGAATATATATATTGTGGTTTCTTCAGTGGAATATAATGTGACAGTAGAAGAAAGAAAAATCTGAACAAAAGAACATGAATAATTCTCATAATAATAAATTTGAGTGGAAGACAAAATCCATAAATTGCATAACTCCATCTCTATAACGCTCAAAAATAAGGAAAACAAATCTGTGGTGATATGTGTTGTTCACCTCTTCTATTTAACCAGTTACCCCAATACTTAGTATCTTAAAAGAATAAACGTTTATCATCACAGCTAGGGGCTGGGAATCTGGGAATGGCTAAACTGGATGATTCTGGCTCAGGGTCTTTCATGAATGCAGTCAAGCTATCGACCAAGATCATACTCTTTGAAGATCTGATTGGCTAAGGATTTTCCAATTCACTCAACTGGCTATTGGCTGGAGGCTTCAGTTCCTCACAAAGTTGTCCCCTTCATAGGGCTTGGCTTCCCCAGAGCAAGTGATACATGCTTGTGAGAGAGAAAACCCAAGACAGAGCTGCCGTCTTTTATAACTGAGTATCAGAAGTGACATGTCATCACTTACACTATGTGCTGTTGACTACACAAAGCAATGCTGGTACAGTGTGGTAGGCATCTACAAGGGTAGGAAACCAGGAGGCAGGGATCAGTAGGGGCCATTTTAGAGGCTATTACATGATATAAATCAAAATAGTATTTGCCTTGGCAAGTTGAGGGATAACTGGAAGGGAGCACTAGAGAGGACTCTGGTGCGTGGTAATCCTCTACATCTGAGTGGTGCTTCTATGTTATAAGAATTCATGTATGTACTTGAAATTTATGTACTTTTCTGATGTAGATTACACTTGAGTTAAAAACAAGAAAACATTTTAAACATCCCTCTTGGGAACTTCTCAGGGCTTTGATTCATATCAATTTTGCATGCCAAGATGCATAAGCATGCACACACACACACACACACACACACTTCATCTTCTGCTGTTTATTGCCTCATCTGCTCTTTATATCTTCACATGATTTGTGCATGTCTACTTTTTCCACGTTAATGCAGATTTCTTAATGACAATGGCAAGAATTCTCTGGTCAATAGATGGTCAGTAGGTTGGGGTTGGACTTTTTTGAGGACAACTGCTTTAGAGCAAGGGTTGACAAACATTTTGTAAAAGAAATTTTTGTAAACTTTTTGACAAATTTTTTGTAAAAATTTGTCAGCTTTGTGTACCATAAGGTCTCTGCTGGGACTATTCAACACTGCCTTTGTAGAGATGAAGGCAGCCTCGGACAAAATGTGAACACATGAATGAATGTGACTATGTTCCAGTGACACTTTATTTACAAATAAAGGAAGCAGGTGGGCCTTGCTTTTCCTCTGGACCCCGGTGCTCTGACTCCTTCAGTAGAAAGAACAGTGCACTTAACTTTTTAGTCAGTATTTCTCCCTGAAGATCTGTCTGCCCAAGCCTTTCTATTTTATAAGCTTTGGCTTGCTCCGATAGTATTTTCAGACATTCCTTAAATTTAAGGTTCCATTTTATTACTCTATTTTAAATTTCAATTCGTTGTAGTCTGGTAATATAAAAACAGAATCTATGTAACTAAATTAGTTAATAAGATGAGGTAATTTTAAAAGAATGTCACATCAAAGAGAATCATCATTTTGAACTTAATTTTTGCAAAAATGGTTTACAATACCAAAAAAAAGAATGCACACTTCACCTTTTAAAGGCCTATTGCTAGTAAACTTAAGCCCTGTATTCCCAGTCCTTCTATCTATATTGCCAACATGGATCAAGCACAGAATTACCTAGAGAAATTCAAATAAAACAGAAAACCTTTGGGTCATGGCAATAGTGCACTTTCTTGCCCCAAGAGAAAGCAAGCAGTGACTTCTTACATTCAGATTGGCTAGGGGGGAATTCACTCCAGCCTTTATAGACCTGTGATCCTATAACACAAGATTGTTAACATTAACTTTATCCCTAGAGTTGAAAAATGTAAGTCCCAAAGGTTAATTATAAGCAGAGTTGTCCTTTGTAGAAAATATCTTTCATTCCAACTATGAAAAAAGTACATAATAGTGTAAAAAAGCTGTTTGGGAAAACAGATAATGGTCAGGTGCTTTTTCCTGTACTCTTGGGAGTGATTATGACTCTGCTGGAAAGCAGGCTTGGGAGCAGATGCCTGCTTCTCCCTCATCTTACCACAAACCTCTTAGTGAGCTCCTGTGAAATTACTTTAACCTTTCCCATCTCAGGTGATGGGTTTGCAAGAGCATTGCCTTTTGCTCAGAGGTTTTAAGAGGAATTATTAACTGTCTTTTTTAAAAAAAGAGTTCTTTGTGGTCTTCCAAAGCATTTTTTCTAAAAAATATATATTTATATGATTTCCCTTCCCTCTCAAGGTTTTCATTATCTTTTCTAAGTACTAAATGGAAAAAAGTATATAGTTTTCATCATGAGAAAATGGACAATGGAACAATAGTTAATTTTGAGGTGAGATGGATTTTCTTTTGGCTGCAATGATTGTTCTTTATGGGTTCATGGTTTCTGGGGAATTTGGCTGTGGTATGAGTTTTGTTTCTTGAAATTATTCATATAGTCTTGATGCACACATGTGTGAAACATTAAAAGAAGGCTTCTCCTTTTGGAGTTGGGAACAAAGAAAAATTACCAAGAAGGTCAGTAGGGAGACTGAGGGCCCTATCGGTGAAGTCTGAGTATATACCCAATCGGCATCTTTCTGCTGTTCAGGCATCTGGGCATTTTTAGGAAGCCTTTCTTCATTACTAACCCAACACAACCGTGCTTAGACCAGCATTTCTAATTTTATCATAGCTGCAAGAGTTAGATTTGTAAATGGAAAAAGTCTGAGTCCACATACCAATTTATGTGCCACACCTGATAGTTCCCTGGACCCTGAGGCTGGTGGCTCTTGTTGATGTCTGAGAAATAGTAAATTTAGAGCATTTCTCTTTCGTCTACCTTAGTTTTGTAAAAACTGCCTAAAATATGTGACAAATATCAGGAAATGGAGGGAGAGGTTAAGTGCTCTAAACATTCTAAGAAAAGGAGCTGTATAAATTCAAAGCGTTATCATTATGAAAACATATTTCCTAGTTAACTTCCATTTCCGTGGCAACAAATATCCTCCAAAAGGCTCATTTCATCCTTGACCATTTTGCATTCAGTCTTTGGCAGCCACCTGGTACAACCTTTGGTACTGTGCATACTGCTTGCAAATATTTCATTATGAATCAAGCCTTTCAGCTGGTAAACACAGAAAAATTAAGCATGAATATAAACCAACACTCCAGACCAAAAAATTACTAAAGCAAAAGTGAAAAATTTCAAGACAGACTTCACAAACCACCTAAGAGCTGATATCTCCTATCTCATACTAAAACTCAGTCTACTGGAAAGGGGCAGCCTAGCTTTAGTACAAACTGGTCATGTACCCAAAACACATCTTAGCCCTAATCCATTAAGAAAAAGGCCATAGAGAATGGGTTCAATTGCACTTCTCCTCCCACTCAAAAAAAAAAAAAAATGCTTACCAGGTAATTTAAACCCTACTATTTCAGGTTAGCCTATTTGTAAAACTTAACTATAAGAGGTGATTCTCCATTCACTGGTACAGTATAGGGAAATCAGAAATACAATTTTAAGCATGCATTGGAATGCTTATAATTTGTTTTTATTACTTGCCATTAAAAGAAAAAAATAAGAGTACTGGCTACATGGTCTGGATTCTCATGGCAAATTAAGGGGTTCTTTTATATGCTTTAAAGGCAGTTTAAGTAAGTTGACATGTCACTGGTATTAACACACCTTTTCTGAAATAGGTTAGCTTTTTAAGTGATTCTAAAGGACTAGTTACAAGCAAATTTTGAGGATAGAAGACAATACTTTATTAATTTAAATGCAAAAAGAGAACATCAGAAAAAATAGAATAGCCTTTATACATATTTTTTCATCTTTTAACAATTTTTATATTTAAGATAGTATTTGGCTATAAGCAGTCAATTATTTTTTTCCTCCTATATTCTGTAATGCAGTCTCAAGCATTCTGTCAAGCATAATCACTTTAAGATTAATATACAGTAAGTCTAAAGAAAGATGGTTATGTGCTTTAAATTATAATGAAGAAATATGGAACCGATCCACCTTTTACAGTATTATTTTATGTTAGGAAAAATAGGTTTGAAATGGAGATATAGGATAAAAATGTTACCCCTACTCAGCACATTCACTCATTCATTCATTCATTCATTCATCCATCATATGTTGAGCATCCACTGTACATGGACAATGTACCGCAAACATCAAACATTCTGTATTCAGAAACTTTGACTGGTGCATAAGTAAAATCCCAAATTATTTTTTTACTTTTCTTATAAATAATATAGGAACAGATGATTTCTAAGGTTCACTGGTCTAATGTGTGATTCATTTCAATGGAACATTTCTTTAGAAATCTCTTTTTACTTAAATTAACCTTGTCGGAGTTGATGCTTGGAGAAGGAAGTAGTATCTGTTCTCATAACTGTGGTGTGTGGTGGGGGGGCCGGGGGAGAGAGATAACCTGGCAGCTTGTACTCCTGATTCCCCATGTAATTTAGCATCATATCTTCAATTTGATTTTTTACTAGCAGCAGCAATACTATCATAATTATATGGAATGGCTAATGCATTCTATCAAGGCTTGAAAGACTGTTGTTTTCAGTGAGTGTTTTAAGTGCAAAACAGAGACTTCAGACTTCAGCCTTACATGCAGGTTAGTTGCTTGAATTCTGAAGTGAAAAACCAGGTAAACTAAAGGAACAAAAAATATCTATGTATTCACACTAGGGGCCCACATGATTTGATCATCCAAAGGTGTCTGAGAATGAAAGGGATACTCTTACTAAATATAACAGGGCAACAGTTAGAAACTTGACAACCTAGAATATATGGTCACACTACTTATATGCACACTGAGTTAAAAAAAATTGATACATACATGCAAATGTCAAACTAACATATGGTGTAGTAAAATCCAATTGCTTTGAATAGGATAGCATTTCAATTTAGTGAGAATGCTGAGAAATGATCTAAAATTAAAAGTTGTTAATATTAACATATAGTGATGAATATATTTTTTAACATCTTTGAGGATCAAGGAGTAAGTTTTGTACAATATGTGATCTTTTATAACAGCTATTGCAGGGTATCCAAATG
This sequence comes from Smutsia gigantea, assembly GCA_032199065.1. NCBI lineage: Eukaryota > Metazoa > Chordata > Mammalia > Pholidota > Manidae > Smutsia > Smutsia gigantea. Next base: position 29,399 of record JAVSCE010002813.1, read on the forward strand.
ATGGGAATTTTTCAAAACTAGAAAAATGAATAGGTTCATATTGCTGATATGGGTGTCAAAGACAACCTCCACTCTCTATTTGGAAGTTGGCACCTTTACTGGCACTCCGGCCTCTGGTGCCAGAAACCCTATTTCTTCCCTTGGCTTAGGCAACATCACATTGCTTTGTCCAAGTCTTAGTAATTATTGCATCATAATTAAGTTCAGATAAAATTTTAATTCTCACCCTAGCCAAGCAAAATTTGACAGTTATAAAGAAAATATTTGTATAAGCCTCTTCAGTATTAAACTATAAATTAACATTAAGTTGAACATACTTGAAGAGATGGGATTCACATTGTTAATCATTGAGAACCTAATACTAGAACTCATATCTTCTAGGACATACTTAATTATTCTTTCTTCATAGGTAACCTGAGCTCTTCAGTATTTTAGCAAAAGTTAGAATTCTTCTCTATATATGTAATATTTCCTAGTTTTTTGTTCATAGGATATTTGATTTCATGAAAGATTTTTTTTACTCATAACTTAAAGGTTAAACATTTTGTATCCTGGGATCCCCTGAACTAATGTGGAATCATCAAACTTTACAGTAAACTCAAGAAACATTGACTCTTCCATCACTAATGATGCATAATTGTATCTGAAAATGCTTTCCTTGAGTATACTAATCCCAGACCCCCATATTTAGTACAATTGTCTTAAATTTATATTATTACTTTGCAAAGTGGTTTACTTTAAAATAATACATTTGTAAAATTATCTTGCTTATAGTATTTGAAGACCTAGGACCAGAAATATTGTAAACTTGATTTTTACATTGGGTGGAAAAAGTAGATGATGGAATCCCCTTACAGGAAAACAAGTAAACTAGATTGTCACTTTAAGGGACTTCTTATGGAGGATTTATTCCTTAGCTTGTTATGATTTTATTTTTATGGAAGCAGCTGTACTTGTTATCACACTCTGCCACATCATCAGTCATCTAGCTACTGCAGAGAATTCCCTCCGGCAGAACAGGACATTCATGAGTTTATATTACGGCCATAAATTCTTTGGCTGTAAGTTTTTATACAAATAATCCCATGTCTCTTGTATACATTGTACCAATTGGTTAATAACATGATCTCTACCAGGGGATTTCTGGAATGTTCTATCTTTTTAAAAACAATGGCCCAGAGTTCATTTTTACATACACTAAAAATGTGCTAAATGAAATTGGGCAATCTGAGGACATCTATATGATGAGAAAATATGCTTTTCCTTACTTTTCCAATTTAACCTAGTGAGCTTTCTTTAGCTGAATGATATGAAAACAAGTATTTACAAAACCTTATACTAAGGTTTTTATGTGAAAAGAAAAGCCCCCAAAATGTGGGATAGCTTTTCGAATGAGAGTGGTGAGTTCCTGGCCATGAAACTCTTTACAGTTCATTTATTGTTTTTCAGAATTGATTAATCTCCATAAAGAAGTCCAGCATTTCCATCTTGCCAACCACTAAGTAGTTGCTAGAGTTTCTGGCCGTTGGCAAATTCTTCTCACAATATAAGTGAAAAGAGTGCTCGAGCATATACCAGTTGGTCCGACTAATGCCAAAATGTACTAATACAACCTTCACTTACCTTCTCTTCTTTCATGACAGATATAGTAATAGGATCTCATGGATTATCCCACAGCTCTAGAAGTTGAAAGTGTTCTTCACTGTGTCCTCTTTCTTTAATTCCAGTGTCCCCTATGTTCTTCTGAGCTCCATTTCTGTTGTCCTAAACCATTTCCTGGGTCTCAGTTTTTAGTGAAGATGTTAATATCTGAAGAACCTCAATTTTTCAAAAGAGAACACAGATACAATATGAAACATCAATTTAAATTTGGGGAAGAGAGAGTTTGAGATTAGTGTTTATGATAATTCAAAGTGATCTCATTTAACATCATTATTCCAAATCCAGTCATAACTTTCCAATATGGAAAGTATGTTTAACTAAATTGAAACTTCAAATTGCTCATATACTACTCTCAGTACTATGTTCTTCTGATGTTAAGTATCTCCAGCAGCTTAAATTTATTTCCAGTTATATTAGAATTTAAAGTATGCCTGTTATTGAAAAAATTGAGGTCATTCCCAGACAGATATCCTCAAAATAGAGACAAGTAGATTTGTCAAGTTACAGATTGGTGTATATAGTAGGAACCCATTTGTAGGAAAATGACATACATGTTTGCATATGCTTACAACATTTTAGGGATACCTATAAGAATATTATTTGTGATTATTTACAGGCTGGAAATTTGGAGAATGAGAATAGAGTACATTGTAATGTTCACTTTATTTTTTTTGTACTATTTGAGTTTTAGAAAAAGCAGGTAATTTTAAAAGAAAAAAAACAATAAAAGACAAATGAAAGAAATATGGGAACTCTTGATATTAATCTTTATAAGAAAGGTATATTTATCTTTCCTTCTGAGCTATAAAAACAATATGGGTGATTCTAAAATAGTAATGAATAAACATTTTAAGGTTGTGCTAAGAAAAAACAAAACCATGATGAGCCATAGATCATTTCATTTGTGTAACATTTTAATAGCATAAATTATCCAGTTTAATAACTTACCTTAAAATAGAGAATAATATTTTAGCTGTGTTGTAAATTCTAAAATTTCGGACATGATTTAAAAAACATTCTCCATTAAAACAGCACTTTTTAAAGTGGTCACAAGTAGGTCAAATAGATATGATCTTTATGAGTGGAATGATAAACATTTTTTAAGCTGAAAGTGTATGTCTTTTCAGATTTTAGATTTCAAAATACATGAGCCTTGTGCTATATATATAAAACATCTTTTAAGTGAAGTGACAAAAATCAAGAAAAAATGCATATGAACTGTAACTTAACTACTGCTGTTTAGGTCCATGTTGGACTTAGAGATGATAGAATTATATATTGTATTTTGGAGGTAAGCATGATAAAGATGATTGTAAGTGATGCCATTTGAGAATTATAATTAATAGACTTGTCTGTGTAGTATTAGACATTTCAGAGAGATGTTGAGTTGTACAGTTTAGAACAAAGTGGGAAGCATAGATGACACCAGTCCATATCATGCCACATCTCAATTACTGAACAATCTTCTCAAGCTCCGTGGACTTTATTATATTCTCTGTTATCTGGCCCCTGTAGAAATTTTTTTCTGGAATATTTTCTGTCTGGTTTTCAGGCATTAATAATCTAGACCAGAAGAAGGTTCATCAAAACATACTTGCTATGGGACAAATTCAGGAAATGAAGGAGAAAGAATATTGAATAGGAGATCCAGATTCTAGCTTCAGTTCTGCTTCTGTATGAAATTTTGGCTTAATTCTTTAAGCATTGTAGGCCTCAAAATATGAGCTGTAAATAATGTTTTTAACAAATGAGTTCTGAGGCTCCTTCTGGTTGCCATATTCTTTGGCTCCAAATTTCCTGAAGTTCTTGCATTATGACATACGTGTTCATTTACATCCCATATCCCTCCTACAACAGCCATCTTCTTCCTCTCCCCAGGAGCCCCAGTGCTTTTTATTAAATCTGCCCAATGAGTATAAGAATAATTATAAGCTAATTGTTTTTTTTTCCAATTAATGACACCACTAACAGTCATCCTTCTATTATCATAAGGAAGAAGTGGTTAATCTAAAGGGGCACAATAATCTCAATCATAATATAAGCTGGTTCACTGGGATGGAAGTGGAGCATGGAGAATATAGTCAATGGTTCTGTAACATATTTCTATGCTGACAGTAACTACACCAGTTAGGGTGAAGATTTAATAATGTGAATAACTGTTGAATCACTGTGTTTTGTACTTAAAACCAATAATACTCTAGATCAACTATATTTCAATTTAAAAAATTAAAATAAATGAAACTTTATATAATGAAAAATTAACTTAGCCAGTAAGGGTGACATTTAAATATGCATCATTAAGTGTGTATTTGATAGGGTAAAACTCACTTTAAATAGAATAATAAAGCTGTATTTTGAAGATCTGACACAAGCATATCTGGAAAGGAGCCCACTTCCACAACCTAATTCCAAACTCAATCTTGTTCTCTACTTGCCTCCAGGAAGAAAATAGAGTACTCTAAGTTCTATCTGTTCTTAGTTTTTCTGTGTAACATAACACTTATTGTATTGTTTGGGAATCAGCACTCAGAGAAAATAGTAGGTCATATATCAATAAAGCAAATATTTCAGTGAAGTGGTTTTGGACTGTCATACAAGATAACTCCAAGATGTATAGATAATCTGCCCATAGACATGTGAGTTTACTACTAATCAAAGAAAAATAATTTTAATCAATTCATGCATTCATTAATACATTCATTCACTCAAAAAACATTTACTGAGTTGCATTAGTACCACTTTTGCTGACTGCTGGGGGTCAATATGATGATGACATTACAACCACTACCCTCTGGGAACATACAATTGATAAAAAAGGATAAATTATGTCCATGTGTGGGAATTATCCTTGTCATCATATGGTAAATGCTGCGAGATGAATTATAATGAAAAGAATGTTACCTTGACTGTGATGATCACATACATCTTCATTGAGAAAAGATTCATTTTGACGATTTGTCATGTTTCTCTTAATAGCAATATCCATTGTTGTTTGTGATCTTCCAAGGTGATTGTTATATATTTATATATTTATTAAGTAGGAACATCCACCACCATCTCACCTTTACATGTAAATGTAAAGAGAGTGGGCAGATGGCATGGAAGAGAAGCTAGCAGAAGAGATTTTTTATCTTTCCAAACCCCCATATTAAGAACAGAGCAATTAAATTGCAAACCCCAAAATCCATGCACATTTACAACAAACCTAGATGACAAGATTTCCTTATAAACTCTAAAATCCCTAAATACAAGCTGCTGATGATAAACCACCACAAGCCACAAGACCTTTATGATGTCAGCATCTGTATGAAAGAAAACAGAAGGATAAAACAGGGAGTGTGATAATGCTGAGAAAAGGAAAACCACATAATAGCTAAAACTCAAGGATTTCTGGATGAGGTTGAAACTGAGTGAAAACCTAATTATAAATTGGAATTTCAATTTGGAGAAAAAGTAAGCTAAACCTGGGTCAAGAATTAAATGATTGTTTTCCATACTAGCAGGTCAAGTTAAAGTGAAAAAATACCAAACAGGGAGAAGGATTAAAGATGGCGGCGTGAGAGGTGAGAGAGAGGCCTCCTCCTAAAACCGCATATAATGCAAAAATATAATTAATACAACTAATCCTGAAAGAGCAACAGGAAGGAAGGCTGCGTCAGACTGCATACACCTGGAGAAAAGAATAAACCTCACAGAACAGGGTAACGTACCAAAGCCGTGACTCAGCAGAAACCAAGCCCTTCCCCAACCCCAGCTTGCCAGCAGGAGGAAGGGAAATGGAGCAGGGAGGGAGTGGAGGCCTGGGACTGCTGAACACCTAGCTCTGGAGATCAACTCTGGGAGGACAAACCTACATTGCATGGTGCTCTCATGATTAGGGGGGTTGGGAAGCTAAGACAGGCAGAATACCTGGAGAGACTGAGATTCCAGCCACTTGTGGAAAACAGGGATCCATATACGGCTGCTCTGGGACAAAAGAAAGGTGGAAAGTCTGAAAGACTTCCTAAAAGTGAGAGGGCTGCTAAAGGGGCAAGGATTGCACAGAGCTTACTGCTCAGGAGAAAGGACAGGTAGACAAAATTGTCTGGGCACACTCGGCCCAGCAGATTGGGAAATTTCAGGAGCTACAGGCACTCCAAACCCCTAGCTGACTACACAGCTCCAATGCCCTCCACCATGATATGCAGCCTACTGTGCCATGCTCCTGGCCAGCCCACTCTTGGCTAGCAACCAGCAAACCCTGCTCTGGGGTCAGGTGAGCCAGAGGGAAGCCCCGCCACAGCAGCTACAAATGCAAAGCATAGAGGCTTATACCTGTGTGCTCGGACCACTGGTTCTGGCAGTGGAGACAGGCATAGCAGCCGGGAAGCAGGAAACAGCTTTTTCCTCCCCCTAGGCACCAACAATACTCCCCATTGACCCCCAACATTGCTCCAGGGGGTGAGCAGCTCCAGAGAGGAGAGCTTCTTGGCACTAGCGGGTACCACATACAAATATGAAACATCAAAGGAATCTGGTTCAAAGCAAAATCCAACATACTCCAGAAAAAGAATCAAATGAAACTGACCTCATGAATCTTGCTGAAAGAGATTTCAAAATAAAAATCATAAACATGTTCATGGAGGTAGAGAAAAAATCCAAGAACTCACAATGAATTCAGGTCTTAGATCCAATCATTACAGAACACAGTATCAGAAATGAAACATACAATGGAAGATTTTAAAAGCAGATTAGATATGGTGGAGGAGACGATTAATGAAATAGAAATTAAAGAGAAGAGGAATACAAAGAAGCTGAGGCACAGAGAGAAAAAAGGATCTCTAAGAATGAAAGAATATTGAGAGAATTGTGTGACCAATCCAAATGGAATATTTGTACCATAGGGGTACCAGAAGAAAAACAGAGAGAAAAATGGATAGAAAGAGTCTTTGAGGAGGTAATTGCTGAAAAGTTCCCCAATCTGGGGAAGGAGATAGTCTCTCAGGCCATGGAGGTGCACAGATCTCCTAACACAGGTACCCCAGCAAGAAAACACCAAGACATACAGTAATTAAAATGGCAAAGATCAAGGATAAGGACAGACTACTAAAAGCAGCCAGAAAGAGAAATAAGATCACATACAAAGGTGAGCCCATCAGACTTCTCAGCAGAAACCTTACAGGCCAGAAGGGAATGGCATGATGTATTGAATGCAATGAAGCAGAAGGGCCTTGAACCAAGAGTACTTTATCCAGCAAGATTGTCATTTAAATTTGAGGGAGGGATTAAACAATTTACAGATAAGCAAAAGCTGAGAAAATTTACCTCCCACAAACCATCTCTACACAGCAGAAACCTTACAGGTTGGAAGGGAATGGCATGAAGTATTTAATGCAATGAAGCATAAGGGCCTTGAACCAGGAATACTTTAGTCAGCAAGATTATCATTTAAATTTGAAGATAGGATTAAACAATTTAGAGATAAGCAAAAGCTGAGAGAATTTACCTCCCACAAACCATCTCTACAGTGTATTTCACAGGAGGGACTGCTATAGATGGAAGTGTTCCTAAGGTTTCATAGCTGTCACCAGAGGTAATAAAACCACAGTAAATAAAGTAGAACAGTTAATTACTAAGCAAAAGCAAAATTAAATCAGCTACCCCCAAAGTCAATCAAACAATAGACATAGAGTACAGAATATGATACCTAATATATAAAGAATGGAGGAGGAAGAAAAAGGAAGAGAAAGAAAAAAAAGGCCCTTTAGCTTGTGTTTGTAATAGCATATTAAGTGAGTTAAGTTAGACTCTTAGATAGTAATGAAGTTAATCTTGAACCTTTGGTAACCATGAATCTAAAGCCTGCAATTGCAAAAATTAGATACCTATTGATAATCACCCTAAATGTAAATGGACTGAATGCACCAATCAAAAGACATAGAGTCACTGAATGGATAAAAAAACAAGACCCATCTATATGCTGCCCACGAGAGACTCACTTTAAACCCAAAGACATACACAGACTAAGAGTGAAGGGATGGTAAAATATTTCATGCAACTAATAGCAAAAAGGAGGAGGTGCAGTACTTGTATCAGACAAAATAGACTTCAAAACAAACAAAGTCACAAGACAAAGAAGGACATTACATAATATTAAGGGGTCAATCCAACAGGAAGATATAACCATTATAAATATCTATGCACCCAACACAGGATCACCTATACATGTGAAACAAATACCAACAGAATTAAAAGGGGAAATAGAATGCAATGCATTCATTCTAGGAGACTTCAACACTCCACTCACTCTAAAAGAAAGATCAACCAGACAGAAAATAAGTAAGGAGAAAGAAGCATTGAACAACACATTAGAACAGATGGACCTAATAGACATCTACAGAACTCTAAAACCAAAGACAGCAGAATACACATTCTTCTCAAGTGCACGTGGAACATTTTCAAGAATAGATTATATGCTAGGCCACAAAAAGAGCCTCGGTAAATTCAAAAATATTGAAATTGTACCAAACAGCTACTCAGACCAAAAGGTATGAAACTAGAAATAAATTATGCAAAGAAAATGAAAAATCCCACAAACACATGGAGGCTTCACAACATCCTCTAAAATAACCAATGGGTCAATGACCAAATAAAAACAGAGATCAAGCAATATGTGGAGACAAATGACAACAATAATTCCACACTGCAAAATCTGTGGGATGCAGTGAAGGCCATGCTAAGAGGGAAGTATATTGCAGTACAGGCCTACCTCAGAAGAGAAGAACAATCCCATATGAACAGTCTAAACTCAGAATTAACGAAACTAGAAAAGGAAGAACAAATGAGGCCCAAAGTCAGTAGAAGGAACATAATAAAGATTAGAGCAGAAATATATAAAATCGAGAAGAATAAAGCAATAGAAAGAATCAATGAAAGCAAGAGCTGGTTCTTCAAGAAAAAAAATAAAATAGATAAACCCCTAGCCAGACTTATAAAGAAAAAAAGAGAGTCTGTGCACATAAACAGAATAAAAATGAGAAAGGAAAAATCACTATGGACACCACAGAAATACAAAGAATTATTAGAGAATACTATGAAAAATTATATGCTAAAGAACTGGATAAGTGAGAAGAAATGGACAACTTCCTAGAAAAATACAAACTTCTAAGGCTGACCCAGAATGAAACAGAAAATCTGAACAGACCAATTACCAGCAACGAAATTGAACTGATATTCAAAAAACTACCTAAGAACAAAATCCCTGGATCAGATGGCTACACTGCTGAATTTTATCATACATTTAGGGAAGACCTAATACCCATCCTCCTTAAGTTTTCCAAAAAGTAAAAGAAGAGGGAATACTTCCAAACTCATTCTATGAGGCCAGAATCACTCTAATACCAAAACCAGGCAGAGACCCCACAAAAAAAGAATATTACAGACCAATATCCCTGATGAATATAGATGCAAAAATACTCAAGAAATTATTAGCAAAACGAATTAAAAAATACATCAAAAAGATCACCCACCATGATCAAGTAGAATTTATCCCAGGTATACAATATTTGAAAATCAATTAACATCATCCAACACATCAGCATAAAAAAGGACAAAAACCCGTGATCATCTCCATAGATGCCAAAAACGCCTTTGACAAAATTCAACATCCATTCATGATAAAAACTCTCAACAAATGGGTATAGAGGGCAAGTACCTTAACATCATAAAAGCCATATATGACAACCCACGGCCAACATCATACTTAACAGCAAGAAGATGAAAGCCTTTCCTTTAAGATCGGAAAAAGACAAGGATACCCACTCTCTCCACTTTTATTCAACATAGTTCTGGAGGTCCTTGCCACAGCAATTAGACAACACAAAGAAATAAATGGCATCCAGATTGGTAAGGAAGAATTTAAACTGTCCCTGTTTGCAGATGACATGATATTGTACATAAAAAACCCTAAAGAATACACTCCAAAACTACTAGATCTAATATCTGAATTCAGCAAATTTGCAGGATACAAAATTAATACGCAGAAATCTGTTGCATTCCAAATACTAATGATGAACTAGCAGAAAGAGAAATCAGAAAAACACAATTGCATCAAAAACAATAAAATACCTAGGAATAAACCTGACCAAGAAAGTGAAAGACCTGTACTCTGAAAACTGCTAGACACTCATGAGAGAAATTAAAGAAGATACCAATAAATGGAAACACATCCCGTGCTCAGGGATAAGAAGAATTAATATTGTTAAAATGGCCATCCTGCCTAAAACAATCTACAGATTCAATGCAATCCCTATCAAAATACCAACAGCATTCTTCAATGAACTAGAGAAAATCGTTCTAAAATTCATATGGAACCAACAAAAGACACCAAATAGCCAAAGCAGTCCTGAGAAGGCAGAATAAAGCTGGGGGGATTATGCTCCCCAACTTCAAGCTCTACTACAAAGCCACAGTAATCAAGACAATTTGGTACTGGCAGAAGAACAGACCCATAAACCAATGGAACAGACTAGAGAGCCCAGATATAAACCCAACCATATATGGTCAATTAATATACAATAAAGGAGCTATGGACATACAACGGGGAAATGACAGCCTCTTCAACAACTGATGTTGGCAAAACAGCACAGCTACATGCAGGAGAATGAACTGGATTATTGTTTAACCCCATACACAAAAGTAAACTTGAAATGGATCAAAGACCTGAATGTAAGTCATGAAACCATAAAACTCTTAGAAGACAAGGTAGGCAAAAATCTCCTAAATATAGACATGAGCAACTTCTTCCTGAATGCATCTCTTCAAGCAAGGGTAACAAAGCAAAAATGAACACATGGGACAAACCAACCAAAAAACTTCTGTATGGCAAAGGACACCATCAACAGAACAAAAAGTCATCCTACAGTATGGGAGAATATATTTGTAAATGACTTATGTGGCAAGAGGTTAACATCCCAAATATATAAAGAACTCACATAACTCAACACCCAAAAAGCAAATAACCTGATTAAAAATGGGCAGGGGATATAAGAGACAATTCTCCAAAGAAGAAATTCAGATGGCCAACAGGCACATGAAAAGTTGCTCTACATCACTAATCATCAGGGAAATGCAAATTGAAACCACAGTGAGATATCACCTCACACCAGTTTGGATGGCCAGCATCGAAAAGACTAAGAACAAACGGTGATGAGGATGCAAAGAAAGGGGAACCCTCCTACACTGCTGGTGGGAATGTAAATGAGTTCAACAATTATGGAAAGCAATATGGAGGTTCCTCAAAGAACTAAAAATAGAAATACCATTTGACCTGGGAATCCCACTCCTTAGAATTTACCCAAAGAATACAACTTCTCAGATTCAAAAAGACATATGCACCCCTATGTTTATTGTAGCACTTTTTACAATAGCCAAAATATGGAAGCAACCTAAGTGTCCATCAGTAGATGAATGGCTAAAGAAGAAGTGGCACATATACACAATGGAATACTATTCAGCCATAAGGAAGAAACAAATCCTACCATTTGCAACAACATGGATTGAGCTGGAGGATATTATGCTCAGTGAAATAAGCCAGACAGAGAAAGACAAGTGCCAAAGGATTTCCCTCATTTTTGGAGTATAACAATGAAGCAAAACTGAGGGAACAAAACTGCAGCAGACTCACAGACTGTGAGAAGGAACTAGTGGTTACCAAATTGGAGGGGTGTGGGAAGACCGTGGGGAGGGAGGGAGATGGGGAGTCAGAGGTATCTTGTTTAGTACACATGGTGTGGGGTGTCACCAGGAAGACAGTGTAGCACAGAGAAGGCAAATAGTGAATCTGTGGCATCTTACTACACTAATGGACAATGACTGCAATGGGGTGTGGGTGGGGACTTGATAATATGGAAAAATGTAATAACCACTTTGTTTTTTCATGTGAAACTTTCATGAGGGTGTGTATCAATAATACCTTAATTAAAAAAATACCTCACAATATTTTTTTGTTTAGAAATATGATATAAATGCTAGCTAGAAGACTTGAAAACATAAATTGTGGAATACACAGTGGGATGGGGGCGAGGCTATTTATTTTCTGAACTATGTATATATATAACTTTGAAAAATATTTTTAATTTCTATGTTAATATTGGCAAGATAGAAAACAATATTTCAATGATCTACGTGAAAATCAAATATAAACGTTTGAGACTAGTATTTAACTGCATTTTAATGTTAGTATAGAAATACAGAATAACATCAGGAAGAATTCCAGTAAAATCCCATTCTATCCAGAGAAAACAACACATGCTGCCTTCACCCCAAGCAATTTTGGTTCTAGCGTATGCTCTGAAAATTGTGGTACTCTCTTCTTTCCTTAACAAATGCTCTATTTATTTTAATGAAGATTTCTGTCTGTGAAATATTTTTGAAATATATTGAAATTTAAAAACTAACTTAGAAAATAATATGAATAATGACAATTATTATCAAACCTGTGTCTTCAAATGGTCAACAAATGACTTGTCATAAAATTAAAGAAACAGCCAAGCCTTAATTCCAAGTGTTTTGGTCCAAAATTGAGTGTTACTAAAGTTTTTCCAAAAGAGAATTTTAAGAATCACTATAAATGACAAAACTTAACCAGAGCACTGTTAATATTATTTTAACCCAGGTGATAATAATGTCTTAATAAAATATATGTGCTGAGAGAAAGCTTTTTAGTTTTTTCTATTTTCCTTGAAAAAGCAATTATATTTGAAATAGGAAAAAAAGCTTTTCTGTCATTCAGCACATATAATATTTTATTGCTCCCTTCCACAGATTTTTATACTGATTTGTCAATAGGTAAATTCTGAAACTGTTGATTGAGAAGTTTGTGCAAAAATGATGGAAACTTGGAAAAAAAGTATACATAAAGTATAAAGCAAACTTATTATAGATGTATACATAATTACAGAAAAGAATAAAACTCCTAAGTGCTCAATCCTCATATAGTAAACACAGCCTCTTTAGCAGTACTCTGATGAAAAGAATATTATTACTCCAGAGGCCTACACTTAAAATAGATTATTTTTGTCGGTCTTTGAACTTTATAGAAATGAAATAATGTAGTCTGTACTCTTATGTCTGACTGGCTTCTTTTGGCTGACATTATGTTTGTTTGTGGAATATGTAATTGTTGCCTATAGGCAACAGTTTGTTCTTATTTCTGTATAGTATTCTGTTCAATTATTATACCACAAATTACTTATCATCAGATAGAGATGCAGGTTGTTTTCATTTTGAGGTATTAAGAATAGTGCTGCTCTAAACTTTCTTTTGTGTTTTGTTTGGTGACAAATGAGTTCCTGTTAGATATATTTGAAAGGGTGGAATTGTGGGGTTGTGAAATATGCATGAGAACAGCTTTGGTAAATACCGTCGAAGAGTTTTCCATACTGTTTGTACCAATAAACACTAGCACCTACAGTGTATGTAAGTTTCCATTTCTGCACAAACTTGATAACACTTAGTATTGTCAATTTTTAGTTTTGGCCATTTTAATATATGCAGGGTAGTCTTATGCAGCCTTAAAAAAGAAGTAAAAAGTTCCTGCCATCTGCAACAACCTGGCAGAACCTATAGAACACTGCACTAAGTGAAATAAGCCAGCTCAGAGACAAATATGGCATGCTATCACTTGTATGTGACTCTAAAAGTAAAAGGGAAGACTCATAGTGACAGAGAGTAGAATGGTGGTTGCCAGGGTCAGTAGGATGGGGAAAAAAGAGAAATGTTGGTCAGAGAGTACAAACTTTCAGTTAAAAGATGATTAAGTTCTAAAGACCTAATGTACAGTATGGTAATAGTAAATAATAATGTGTGCTTGAAATTTTCCTAAAAGAATAGACCACAGGTCTTTTCAACATAATAAAAGGAGTAAATATGTGAGATGACAGATGTGTTAATTAACTTGATTGTGGTATAAAAATAAACATATTTAACAATGTGTTTGTGTATCAGAACATCATATTGTACAACCTATATGTATACAATTTTGATTTGTTAACTTTGCCCAAAGCTGGAAAAAAATTACTATAAAAGTAGAAGAAAAAATGCAATTTTTTTATTCAATAAAATTGCATATTGATTATGAGAAAGCTGTTCATAATATCATCCCATGATTTTTTTCATGCTTTTTTGATTTATAGTGATGCCCTCGTTATCATTCTTGATATTAAAGATAATTTCTTTTCTTTTTTGAATTTTTTCCTGTTGCTGGAAGTATATCAATTTTAGTGATTCATTAAAAAGCCAATGTTTGGCTTTTTTTCCTTTCTCTATTATATGTTTTGTTCCATTTCATTAGTATCTCTTCTCATTTCTTCTGTTTTCCTTGTTTATCCATTGTATTTTGTCTAACTTCTTGAGATAGATACTTTGGATGAGATGGATATGGAACATTGATTTTCTGCCACTTTTTCACTGTTAGAACTTTAAGATGTAAATTTTCTGTAAGTTTAACATTAGCTGCATTCCACAAATTTTGATAGGTCCTATTGTTATTATTAAAATGTCAGTCTCAAATAAAATTTAAAAGTTACATTAATGCAGCTGTTTATATCTACTCTTACCATTTATTGTTTATTTTTTCCACCTACTAACTTACCGAGTACACATTCTTTATCTACTCTTTAGTCATTACCATAGATTCAAAAATGAATCCTTGATTTATTGTAGTCTAATATAAAATTGGTACTTTTATAACCCCCTTGACAATGCTAAAGCCTTAGTCCTTAAATTCAGTTTACCCCCTTCTTGTTTTTTATGTTATCATTGTCATGCATTTCTGCACACACGCACACACACGGAGACTATTATTATTTCACCCACACATTTACTTTAATCGTTCTTTATTCCCTCATGTTACTTTGTTTCTGACTGATCATTTCCTTCTGCTTAAACAACTCCTTTCAGTATTTCCTATACTATAGTTCTGCTAATTAGAAATTCTCTCACTAATTATCATTGGATATAGTATTCTGGTCTTGAAATTAATTGCTTTCTACATTTTCAAGATGCTATTCTATTGCCTTTTGGCTTTCACCACATTTGTTGAGAAGTTGGCTATAAATCTAACTATTGTTCTTCTACAAGTCATGTGTATTTTTATCTGGCATCTTTCAAGATTTGTTTTTCATGTCTATGGAATCATTGGCCTGTTGTATTTCTATTTAGAAAAATTTCAGCCAATATCTCTTAATTTTTTGTCCCATTCTTCTAAAGAGTAACTAATTACACATTTTAGATATTTTACATTGTGTCATATTTTCTTACAAGTTTTTCTTTATTTTCCAGTTTCTTTTCTCTACTTACTTCAACCCAGATGTTTTCTATTGATCTGTCTTTTGCCATGTGCATTCTGCTGTCAAATCCATCTATTTGGTACTTTATGTCAATATTGTATTTTTCGCTTCTATAATTCCAGTTTGTTTCATTTTTACATATTCTAGTTCTCTGGAGAAAATTTCCGTATTATTACCAGTTTAGATCTAAGGTCAAAGTCTGATAACTCTAGTAATTGATTTGTGTCTATTTTTGTTGTCTTATTCTTTTGCATGTTGGGATTATTTTTCTCCTTTGTAATTATCAATTGAATGCCATATATTTTATATGAAACATTACAAAAGATTAGGATTAATATGCCTAGCTTCAAAGAAAGTTTAGCCTTTTCTCTGATAATCAATTATAATGGGGTTAATTTGTAGACTTTGTTAAGGCTTGATCTATCTCTGTTCTAGCTCCCACTGGCTAGTCTTTTTAACCAGGAACCTGGGATGTCTACTAGTGAACCCTTAATAGGTTATTGAGCTTCTATTTGTAGTGTTCTCAGGACTGTCCACTCTATTAAACTTCTGTTAGTCTTCTCAGCCTTTCACTCTATGCAGCTGAGGAGTTTGACTGTTGTGTTAAGCTAAGACCAATTGAGTGTTTTACTCACATCTTTGACTGTTTTTCTTGCTGAGATTTTGGTCCCACAGGTACTGATTGCCTTGACAGACACAAGAACTATTTTTTCCTCCCAGCTTTGTAGAATTTCCAAAACCTGATGGTTTCTCTTTATTTTAGTAGTGATTCTCGGCCTGAATTTTTCAGCCATGCCCACTGCCAAGAATCAGCAATACTCCAAGAGTAGAAGTAGATGTAAAACTTGCTCATCTCTGCAATTCCCTTCTCTCCAAGATCTTGGCCCTTCCAACTCTTACCTGCTCCATCACTTCTGTGTATTCAAACTGTGTGTGTGTGTGTGCACGTGTGTGTCACGGGAGGGGTGTTTTCAGCTTTCATAAGTGTTCTCAATGATAGTATTGTTTGTTGTTTACCAAAAATGTTGCAATCTTAGGATAGCTCGAGTATACATATTTTTTCTTAAATTATTAATGTATTTCACTACATTTCTATCATACTGTTTCTGAAACTATTTTTGTTTGATAAACTGATGCAGAATTTTGGCTGAGATTTTACTTAAGATTTATGACACTTTTCACTTAAACCATTAATAATCACATATTTAAAATGACTAATTTAATTAGAAGTCAGATAAATCTATGCTTGAATCTCACTTCTATCACTTCTTTGCTTAGTAGTTATGTGACTTCAGATAATTTAATTATGTTCTTCTAGCCTTTGTTTCCTTAGTTGTGAAATAAGTTTAAAAATATTTAGCTCATTGACATGTTGTGAGGATTAAATTAAATTGTATATTAAAGTAACAAAAACCTGGTCCACATCAACCAGCCAATAAATGCTATTTCCTTTTTTCTCATTATCCTGTCCTATGCTAATGGAATAAAGGAGCAATGGATAACCAAACGGATAATAGGAGATAGGAAAAATAAGGAACCTGCAGATACGTAATTGAGATCAACAACCACATCGCCATTGCCACTAACCAGTAACATGTACAATATGCCGAGGCACACGGCCCAGCTCTCCACCCTCCTTTAGCTTAAGAAATTATACCTTTTTGAAAGTTATGAAATGTGAGAACTTTTGAAGCCCTTTTATTTTAAGCATTGAATCTGATGTATTCAGTTACATTTTAATATCCATAAAAGGGTCCAAAAAAAAAAGGTGATGAAAACACAGGAATTTATGTCCTAAAAGGAAAAACTGAAAACATAAAAGTAGGTTAGCCTAAAAATAACTGATTGTATAACGATCACATATAAAAGGCTTATATATTTTTTAAATTCAGTCGCATATCTTGGTAAATCTGATTGGAAAAAGGATGAGGGTTTGATTTAGAAAAAGCAAAAATAGTACCATCTTAAAACTGTAATGTTTCACCAAAGAAGACCAAGGAGTGTTATTTTCCAGTAAGGTTCAAAGAAAGCAAGAAAAGAAAGTTCAAAGAAAAAAAGCAGTGAGGTTTCAAAGAAATCATATTTATGGTTTTAAAATGTAGACTTCAGTCTTCTGCTCTTGACTATGCCTATGTCTAGCTCTCTGAGAAGTGATATTGAACAGACTATTGTTCAGATTATTCTTATTTTGTAGTTCTAATCTGCTGGTAGTCTCTGAAGGATTCAGGTAAAATATGTATGGCTAAGAATGCAAAGCGTTAAGAGGAACAAATACATGTGAGAATGATGAAGACACTGAGACCTTCGTAGAACAAAGGGATAAGGGATTTTGATTGGCCTTAATTTCCAACGTCTTCTGCAAAACTACTGTAGTAGCCAACTTTCCATGTATTTGGTTTCTTCTTTTTTTACTTTCCTTTTTAATTTTTTTTCAAGTACCTGTTCTCCATTTATACCAAAATGTTTTCAATCAGTGCAGATTACCAAATCAAATATGATTTATATTTACAACTTCAGAGGTGAACCTGACTGTTTCATGGTGTGGGTCAAACCAAACATTTTTTAGTCATCCAGCCTACTTAATTTGAAAAGTAGTTGACAATGGCATGTTTCTGTGTAAGTTAATGATGTGAGAAATATGCATTGCATCCTGGGCTGTTTCAACATTCAGAAGGGTTCTCCACCAGCAGAGTTTTTAATACATTTCTTTTATTCCCTCCATGACATATTAATTTAGTTCCCCTAAATAATTCAAGTTAATGATAGGCTGATCAAGTGCCTAAATTCTTCAATGAAGACTTTCCTAAAGAATCTGTTTGCTCTTGTTGAGCAAATGGAGAAACTCTGATCAGTAGAAGCCTGAATTTTTCCTTACTTAGTCCAGGTACAAAAGGAAAACAAGGCAGCCTCAGAGCAATGTTCCACAAACTATGACCTGTCAAGGACCTCAGTGTCCAAGTTTATTTTGTCCCTTTCTTATCTTTATTCCCCCTTCAACTTTTAACTGGGTTAGTAATTCCAAACTTCAGACAGAACAGGTAATCCTTGAGAGTCTATTGCCATGGATGTACTTGTATTTGTTGTGGCCTCTGTTTTGGATAGGTAAGGAAAGGAGGAGTAAATAGAAGAGCAGGGAAAAGTAGGAAGACAGTGCCACTAATTTCTGTATCCTCTGTGTCTACTTAGCATTCATCAAGGAGAGGCACTCTGTCCATATTTTTAGAGATTAGATAGAATAAAAAGCCCACCATTTTGGGAGTCCAGAAATCTGGGTTCTGATCACAATATGGCCATTAATATTGTATCCTTATTCTTGCTAAATTGTGCTTTCCTCATCTGTGAAATGGATGCTGTCAACTCATCTTTCAGATTCTTTTATATTTTACAAATCTTTGTCAACTGTGGTGTGACAGAGCCAGAAGCCCATGAATCCCAAACATTATCTCGTCAGTGTCTTCTAGTGAATGTTTATTGTAGATGTCTCCTCAGCGATCTCATTTAGGCCTCAATATACCTAAAGTTGCTCCAACTAGTGGGCATGGGTTTTGCCTGGCTTGTCTGAATATGTATTTTCAGATAATGTGAGAATTTGGAAAGGAAGAGAAAGCAGGGCTCCCTGTGCTGTGGCTTCTCATGGGCAAGAAGACAAGAGTAGGAGAGCAGAGTACGGAGAGGATGAAAATGAAATGAGAACAATAAGAATACCCAAAAATCATCAATGCACTGTGACACTAAGTCTTCACATGAAAATCACTGTATAATATAGACTGTCTATATTCATAATTGTGTAAGAATAGTATTGGTGCAAACCAGTGTGTGTGTGTGTGTATGTGTGTGTGTGTGTATTTCTGTGTCATTGTGTATGTGTGTGTGTGTATTCTCACAAAGATCCTTAATGTACATACTGGATCATTAGTTGAAGAAGTAAGTTATTTTCTTGAGGGATTTTTTTTTCTTTTTAGTTCAGAAAGTTCACTTACTTTTTTAAGCTTTGATCACTCACCTATGATCTTGGCAGGCATATGGATAAGGTACAAGAAGTGATAGAAGGGATATCTTACAATTAGATACCATGCAAGCATTACATATTTGTAATTCCATTAAATGATCACAGTTATTTCATAATATCTATTTTTAATTTTTAAAAGGGGATCTCATAAAGATCAATTAAGAAGACTAAGATCACATAATTATTAAGTGTTAGAGCCTGGATTGGAACCCAGGTCTTCTTCACTCTACTACTTTGCATTATTCCCATGAATCCTTTATCAGCACAACACAGAGACATTATCACTAGTATCTACTAATTCTAGACACTGATGAAGCTTTGATTTGATTTTACTCTACTTGCAGGATAGTAAATTAGCCAGTTACCATCGATACTGGCAG
The DNA here is from genome assembly GCA_032199065.1 of Smutsia gigantea. Classification (NCBI taxonomy): domain Eukaryota; kingdom Metazoa; phylum Chordata; class Mammalia; order Pholidota; family Manidae; genus Smutsia; species Smutsia gigantea. The sequence continues at coordinate 48,778 of JAVSCE010002813.1, forward strand.
AAGACATGAAATTCCTGGCTCAGAGATGAATGAATTGTTACTCAGAGCTTAGTAAGCAACGTGAACATCAGTAGATTTGTTGCCATTCCTGATCCATTTTCTTTTACTGATGCAACAAATTACCACAAACTCAGCTGCTTAAAACAACATTCCTTTGTTATCTCACAATTCTGTAGGGCAAAGTCCAGCAGACATGGATGGTAGTCTGCTTAAGGTCTCACAAGGTGTCAGCAGTCCTGGCCTCTTCTTTGGAAGCTCTAGGGGACAGTCTTCTTCCAGACACATTTAGAATTCCATTGGTGGGATGCAGTTCAAATCCATGTGATTATAGGACTGAGGCCCTTGTTTCTTTGCCAGTTATTAACCAGAAGTTGTTCTCATTTTCTTGAAGTCACCTGTATTCATTGGCTCGCAGTATGTTTTATTTTCAAAGTGAGTAATGACACATCAAATATTCCTTTTTCTCTGAATTTCTTTGACTTTCTTTTCATCTGTGTCTTCCTGACCGACTCTTCTGCCTCTGCTTATAAGGTCTAATATGAATACGTTGGGCTTACACTGATAATCCAGTATAATCTCCTTGTTTTAAAGTCAAATATTTAGTAACCCTAATTACCTCTACAAATTCCTTTTTTTGTGAAAAGCAACATATTCAAAGGCATATTCACAATCCCAGGGATTATAAATAGGTTCTTCTTGGCATTGTAATTCAGCTTGCCATAATTACTCTTGCCCCAGGTCCATTGAGAACAATAAAATGTGGTCAGGATGGATGCTCATGTGCAATGGGTTTGCATCCTGGATGACAAATTCTAAGCTTGAGGAATTCACCACTTTTATATCAAGCAGTAAGTGTGATCTTTGTTAAGTGGAAAGACATTACTTTATCTTTCAAAGTTGCATCTCAGTTGCATAAACACAACTCTGAGAAACTACTAGTGGAAAGACTGACCAGCACATTGCATTCTTCACACAATAAGAAACATAGAAGACTTTTGCTTTTTTGAGGAAGCTCCATATTGCTTTCCACAATGGTTGAACTAATTTACATTCCCACCAGCAGTGTAGGAGGGTTCTCTTTTAACAGACTCCTACTAAAGTTTTTGAGGATTCCCAAATGACAAATTAACCATTAATCTCTGAATACACAGGTTATTCCCAATGAAGTAAAAATACCTCTCACAGATCAGAATTTTAGTTACAGTGAAAAGTATGCTTAATAAAGAGGCAGGGAGGTTGAAATAAGACTGACTTGTAAAAGTCTATGTAATATTGTTGGTGGGTGGGATGAGAATCAACTCAAAATAAGAAAAAGATCAGGATGATAGATTACAAAGAGACTATAATGGAAATACCTTTGATTATATTATCTCAGGGTCCATGTCTGTGCCTTACCTCTACAGATATGTGATTTTGCATAAGTTACTTAATATCTCTGGGCTGTTTCTCAGTCTATTTGATGAAAATAATACCTATCCTAAAGAGTGGGAGATAGAAATTAGATAATTCCTGTAAAGCTAGTGTTCATAAGTCTAGCATTGGGTTTATAAAACAGTAGTTGCCCCACAAATGTTTCTCCACCTCCAACTCTACATGTAGCCAAATATGAAGTTAATTGGCATGAACCTGCCTTTGATATGATGGAATGCCACAGCTTCCATCCTCCAAGAAATATCCACTAAAAACCACTAGGTACCATTTGCTGAATGCTACCTCTATGCACCAGGCTGCCTCTCAAAATTAACTTCAGATTTAACATGACTATATATATCATAAATGCAGGCAAGACTCCTGATTACTTTGATGTTTACATATGTGTATGTATCCCCTAACACAAGACATTTCACTTCTACATATTTCTAAATTTAGGAAACTTTCAAGAGATAAATTTGGCGTACCATATGGTCAAAATCTGCAAATCATCATAAAAATGTCTAGGAAGAGTATAGAAAAACTCCCCACACTTTGGAAAATGTGACCCCTTCTCCGAGATCAATATTCACCTGCAAAAACTATGGGAAGATTAGGGTGTTTCCACTGCTCTGCAGTGGTTTCCACAGACCATGTAGGCAGGGCCCAAGACCTGAAGACCACCCACCCAAGTGTATTACTTTCTTTGATATCACAAAGCCCTCAACACCATTTTGTGGTGTTTTTGCTTGGCTCTGTGATCATTATTGTGGTTGGATTTTTTTTTAAGTTCATTTTCATGCTTTCCAGTACAGATTCAGATCTGCAGTGGAAAACACATTTATAAAAATATGTTGTTACGTGTGTGTAACTTGCATTTTGGGCTTGTCCCAGACCACCTGGAACACCTTCATTGCTCCCATTATCCAAGAGCCACATCGTGAAAATCAGTGGGATGCTTTGTTAGGTCACTATTGGCGACACTTTGAGATCTTTGAATAAAAATCAGAAGCTGTTTTTTTTCCTAGGGCATACTTGTTTTGCTGCAAATAAAATGTACCTTTTCTACATGTTAGTGTCTTGGTTAATATTTGAAATGGGCAGCATAAAAAATAATAAAAATATTGGCTTTTAACTTTAGGCAGAGGTAAATTAAAAAATGACTGTAACGTTCTGAGAAAACTGCCGCCTGTTTTTCTAACCCGGACACTGGAGTCTGCAGAGTACAGACCACACCCTCACAGCCTACCTCAGGTTTATAGCCGACTAGTGTGTGGTCAAGACCTCTAGACTTGCAGTTAAAAGTTCATACCAGGGATGAGTTCAATGGCACCAATGGCTTTTTATAATTAAGTTGAGTCCCCGTCTGGCAAAGGTCCCACGCAATCCGTGTCTCGGGTATATCCTCAGAGTAAGGACAACTAAGCTCCACAGATTTTTCAATACTCAGTGACTCTGGTTTTTAAATAAATACTAACGCTCCAATTTCTCTGCTATGGAAAGAGTAAGGAAAAGGCTTAGGAACCTAGCCCATACATTTCATGGTCAGAGAGAACTAACTACCTGACCGGCAGATAGAGAAGTCTAAAGGCACACCAAACCACACAGCAAAAGCTCAGTTTGCCAGGACTGTGGCTGAGTTGAAGTGGATTTGGCTTTAAATGTATTAATTCCAGGCACCCGGTGGTCTGAGACAGAAAAGGCAAAAGTAAGCAAAGTAATTGGTAAGAGGATAAGCTTTTTTCCCCTCCTCATCCTTTTTTTTTTTTTTTGGTAACTTGCTTTCTCCCAAGTGCCTCTGACTTTCTCACACAGCAGTGGAAGGAAATAGAGGACAGCAGGTGACAGCATGGCTCTGAGAGGCTGCTGCCTGGGCTAGAAACAAGATTTGTTTGGCATAAGCATTTTAAAGTTCCTTGTGCTCTCCAGCTGCATGAGGAGATCGTTGTCCTAAATGAAAGGGCTGATCCCCTTTCACTTTGTCTTTCTTCTAAAACAAAACTGCACTCTTGATAGCAAGTCTTTAAACTCGAATAAAATGACTTGCAACTTCCAGACAATAAATCTGAGGTATTGACTGCATCAGAATCTGGCTCCTTGCACTTTGAAAATGTTGAACTTGACTTGATTTGTCATTATCTGTTTTCTTTCTGCAAAGGGAAAACAAAAACAAGAACACAAACTTTAAGTAAAATGCCAGCTATTTATTGTACTTTCATATTTTTGCCTTTATTTAGAAAAATATATCAATTTCATATTTTTTAAGCATAAAATTTCTATTTTAGATAATTGTGTCTGAGACAAAAGAGCTCCCCCTAGCCACCAGCTTAAATAACACACATCCTGCTAACCAGAAAAATTTTCCTTAAATTTGGACTTATGTTTATATAGCAGTAAAACTGTATTCTGAACATCAGTGGCAAGACTTTGCAGAGCTATTAAACTCTCAATTTATTGGATTGGACATTTTACTGCGTTTTTTGTATTACTGTCAGAAAAATATTTCTGAAGAAGAAAATGAGGCATAACTAACAGTATTAGGAGTCATCTTTCAAAGTAGCAAACTGGAAATGTGTTATAGAATTTCAGGTAATGCCCCCCTTTATGCTCTTTATAAATATTGAGGGGAAAACTAAGATCCAAAAATAGTTACATTTTAAGATTAAATTATGTAAAAATTAACCATATAGCTTGCGACATAATGTGAAGTACTTTGTATGAATTTGTCTAAAAAAGTTAGAAAATATTTAGACACCATGCTTCTGTTTCGAACCTGCTTGAGCTGCATTTTTGCATTCCCTCGTATAGCTGTGCTTTTGTATTTGTGCTTTTAGTGTGCCTACCCTGAAGTGCTAAAAGAAAACTGATGCATATAAGCATCCAAGTTGAAACTATTTCAAAGTGTTTTAACTGTGCCAAATCAATAGGATTTTTTTAAGTTCCCCATCGGACATTAACTCAGATGAGAGTAGGCACCTCCCCACAAACCAGCAGCCATCTTCCACACGACTGGGCGACGGAGCTCCTTACCTCCACCTGGCAGTCTTCTAAGACCTGGGTAGAGAAAGCAGAATTAACACAAGAAACTCAAGAGGCTTGGCATATGGAGTAAACTAAAACTATGATAGAATGGCATATAATGATAAAGATAAAAATCTGTGGTAGGGATAAAAGTTAATTTTTCAAGTGCTTACAATGAAGAAAAGAAGTTATCTTGAATTAAATTTATTATTGCAATTACTAGCATCTGATAGCAGTTGGAACCTTGGTAGTAAAGAACTGTTCTGTTTTGTTTTGGGGGGGCAGTGAAAGGGGGAGTATATGTACCTCAAACTTTCAGTTCTGAGAGAATTCAGAGAGCACCCCGGCTGTCAACTCTCCTGCCGGAACCACCTAGAATTTGGCTTCTCTGCCCAGGCCTCTGGTTATGGCATTCCCTGAAGCCCAGGGGTTTTGACATAATATACATTTCCTCCTCCCACCTCCCTCGGCAACAAAGATCTTTAATTCTTTGTCAGTGTCTTTATAAATGATAATATACCACTTCTTGGCATGACGTCCAACATTTCATAGATACTCTAGATTCCATAGACCAATTGGACATTACTTGTGTGCTTTCATGAAACTCGTTCTGTGTAGTTTCATTAGAACATTATGGGTTTCAAGCCAGTTTTCATCCTTTGCCTTGATAATAATATATACTATATCGCATAGCAAACGTTTCAGAGATTGTCAAAACTCTCATTAACATCAAAGGTGGAAAGCAAGAAGTATCGAAGTATCGCTGCTTCTTTTCCATCCTCTCCTTTGAATCCTGTGTATTGGATGCTGACCCCACACAATGACCAGGTGTGCATCACACATCACTGTCTGTAGATTCCACTTCTCCTTTTCATTGATAGATATAAAGAGTAAAATAGTTAGCTAAAATAGCAGGAGAATACTTTTAAATTTATGTTGATATCATTTTAAAGAAGAATATTTCTACTTTTGCAAAAGAAAAAGTGCCTCTGGTAGGGGGCAGGGAATAAAGTGCCCCTCCCAAAAAAAGCTCTCCTCCTGAGCATTTATTTTTTATATAGCTGTGGCAACATTCTGGAGTCTCGTCTCTTCACTTGACTCTTTCATGGATCTGCATCAGTAGTTCCTGTGTTAGTAAACTGAAGTTTACCTGCCACAGAAGTGGCTAGTAGCGTCATAGTTTTGGCTGCAACTGGGAAGTCTTAATGATGTAGAAAGGTTTTTTAGTTTTACAGCGTAACTTGACCTATAGTCTTCCTCTAGCACGATTGCTTACTAGGTTGTATGTTGCTTCTTCAAATTTTTGTTTATTCAACTAATAATTATTAAGTACCTACTGTGTGCTATAAACTGTTTTAGTGGCTGAGATACTTGCTTGATGAAATTTTAATTTTAATATTTGAGATTATTAAAACTACACAAATGCATTTTTTATAATGATAGATTCCAGTAGTGGAGAGATGCACAGGATTCTTTGAAGGATAAGGAATATAGACTTAGTTCAATGAGGGGGTTTAGGGAAAAGTTTCTGAAAAAAATGGCATCTGTGGGGACCATCCTTGCCAATTTCTGAGTCTTCCCGTATTTTATTGCACATGATTTGCTCTTACTCTCTGAGTTTTGTTGATGAGGAAACTACTTTTCTTTTGGTTGATTGCCAATAGTAGACACATTCAATTATGTAAAATGTTCTGATCTTTTGTGGAAAAGACAATCAGTTTGAGCTATTTTTCTGCATCTGAAAAACAGGATAATTCTAACTCCTTTAAATTCCATAGCCCCTAGGGACAGAAACAGACTCAGAACCAAAGGGCTCTGCTTCTTGTCTAGAGCCAGGACAGTTATTCATAAAACATCGCCGTGTTTAATTTCTTAATCTGTCAATTTATAACAGATTTTTGAAAAAGGAGAGCCATAATTCTTAATCTTTTTGGGTGATCCTTTGGGGAATCTGAAATGCTGCACATTCCTGACTCAGAGCTGTAGTAAACCATATCTAAGCTCCCCCAGCTCTCTGTGAGAGGCAAGCATATGTTTAGATCAGTAAACACCAGAAACACCAGAATTCTCCAGGATCTTCTAGTTATTCTCAACTTGGTGAGAACATCTCTCTTTTCATTTAGTGAATTTTGAATTGTCAACTCCTCCAAACAAGTGTCATTTGTTGTAATTTGTTGTTTGAACTTTAAATCACTTTATAATAATAATGCATTCGACACAGATGGCACTCAAGTTGGAAATCTTTAGTACTTTTCATTTAGCCACGTCTAACACAGTAACATTTTTAGTATGGCAGAGAAAAATTCAAATGGTTTGGGATTTTGACTTTCAATTTATTATTAATCAGTCAAATATTGACTTTGAACATATATACCAAAGTGAACTGAATATCAGGTATACCTTTGGTACTTGGAAACAATTAAATCAATGTTAAAATGGTGGCCTACAGCAAGGACAACTAGACTTTAAATGTTTCAAAATTATTTTGTCCTTCTTTAAAATTGAATTATTTTGCATTTTATTAATCAGTATTTGTGACAAGAATGGTTTTATCCATATGATTTAAAGATTTTCTACTTATGTGTCTAGTTTCAGAAAAATAAGCTTAAATTCTACTGTAGTATGTCTAGAAAGCTATTATTAAATTAAGCAAAATTGCATATTTGGTAGGCTGATTTCAGGAAAGTTTACAAACTCAATCCAAAACTAATTTATCATTAGTAGTAATATTCTCATCATTGTAGCAGCAACTGCCAATATGGAAAGCCTTGCCAACTGTGAAATTTCTCAGCTCTAACACACAAGTCATACCATTTTGTCTAAAGCAAAAAATGCTCAGCATGGAGGAGGGAACCCAGGGGCAATATTTTATAAATGTTGAGTATGTGGAGTTGATACTGTATAGAGAAATGGAGTACCAGGGCAGAGTAGACAAAGCCAGAACAGTTTCCACATATTTCCTTTCCCCATTAGAACAGGCAACTAAGATTATCTTAATGAATGTGAGAAATGTATATGTAGGGTTGGGCATGGAGACTGAGCCCTGTGTAAGTGGCTGCTCTGAAATGGGAGCCCTGGAATGGAGACAGAAACAGAACACGAGGCACACGATGAACCCACCAAATGAGATTGAATTTAGTGATTATGGTTTAAAGTGATGAGTTAAAATGAATTGCAACAAACTCTACCAGGCATTTAGTTTAGACTCTGGGGGCTTCTTTGTGAGGAAGCTGATTATTTCCCTAGCTTAGGGCTGACTAGTTTAATTCTCAGTCTCCCTTGTTATCAGTTACCTGTTTCCTCTGTTTTGGTCAGTTACCAGATCAGTCAGTGGCACATCTCAGAAATCTCTAGCCAATATTAATTTCTAGAAAGAGAGTCACTGTAGGGGAGAGATGCTGTCAGCTGACGCTGTAGGCTGGAGGAAGAAGGCATAGAAAGTGGGGCAAGGAAGTTGCAGACCTCAAAAGTGCAAACCAAATACGTGCTTAACTGTGACCCCATCAACTTGGAAGGCAAAGGCTGTGTCCCGTGATGACAGCAGCCTGTGACATAGTTTATAAAGAAAATAAAGACACTTAAAACTGGTGGTAAAAATTGTCCTCAACCAGGTTAAGCTATGGGAGTCAGATGAGAAGTGGTTACAGAGAGGAACCTTATTGTAAGAAAATGGGACATCTGGCAACACGAAAGGGGTGATCTCTTCAATTGTGAATTTCAGATAAATATCCAAGTCCATCCTCCATCCTTACAGGAACCATTCTCATCAAGAGTTCTGGAAATTTTTTTTTTTGAAAATTAAGGGAAAAGGATACATTCCTCATCCTATTGAGATACAATGTAAGAAAAGGTGAAAATGATCAATATAAATTTCCTATACGTGATCAAAACCCATCAGAAATATATTTCCATAAAAAGGATGAAGATCATATTGCAACATTCCAGTTGGGATTTAATCAGAGAATCAGAGATTTAAAATACTATGTTATGGGTAACACTGAATAAGGAATTTCTTCTAATGGTTAGACCTTACAGTTTCGGGAATTGCCTCTGTATCTAATGGTGATCCTGAAGGGTCTCTAAGTCAGCCAGAATGAAAGTTGGGAAAAAAACAAGATGTGGGCAAGAATAAGAACAATCTGCAGTATGCATCTGTATTTCACCACCTCCATCCTTGGTTTGTTCATCCTTGATATTTGATTTGTTCATCAATGGCATGGACAACTTCTATGCTGTGTCAGATATTATTTTTTGAATACTAGAATTATATTTCCTCATTTTTTTGTGTTATTTGCAATGTAAAGGCTACAGGCACAACACAATTTTAAGTTTAGTTTGTGTTATTAATAATTTTCCACCACTTTTTAAATCTAGACAATAAGCAAAACAATAAATAAAGTGCTGATTTTAACATTTGCTCATTTCTGTGATGTAAGTGTTCCCACTATGGCCAGTTTAGCTGCCAACATGCCATCACTGAATAACATGTCACATAGAGTAATTTTGCCTTACAAATATAATATACATAAATAACCTCAACAGCATAGATAATATTAATATTCAGTAAAACACTTAGGAAATAAGGATTTGGAATATTTATTATTTTGTGGTTAATATTATATATAGTTATATTTACATATTTACTTTAAGAATAGATGTGTTTAGCTAGCTCATAAAATTCCCTGAAAATTAATAATCAACTCCTGTAAGCCAATATGAATCAACTCCAGCACATTACTGGGTTTAGACTTTTCTAAAAAAAAAATATAAAGTTTTACACATAGTATTTGTGTATTTCATTGTATGTAAATTTAACCTCAAAAAGATATTGACAAAATTTGAACTTACTAATTAGTCAATTTGCTTTTAAATGTGGTGTGGTTGTAAATTTTGAAATTAATTATTGTATATTCCTATCTTGAGAAAAATGTGTAAATATATGTATATGTATATGTACATATACATATACATATATATACATGCACAAATATGCCTATGTATATGTCTATATGTGTGTGATTAATATACATATATGTATATATATTTGTCTCTTTAGAGACAGCCTAGAATCAATGCTATACCAGTCAATATGAATACATCTGTTGTTCAGTGCTAAATACCTTTCATCATTAAAAGGAGTCAGGGCTAAGCAGGGGAATTATGCTCCCTGACTTCAAGCTCTACTACAAAGCCACAGTAATCAAGACAATTTGGTACTAGCACAAGAACAGACCCATAGACCAGTGTAACAGGATAGAGAGCCCAGATATTTACCCAAGCATACATGGTCAATTAATATGTGATAAAGGAGCCATGGATATACAGTGGGGAAATGACAGCCTCTTCAACAGCTGGTGTTGACAAAACTGGAAAGCTACATGTAAGAGGATGAAACTGGATTACTGTCTAACCCCAAACACAAAAGTAAACTCAAAATGGATCAAAGACATGAATGTAAGTCATGAAACAATGAAACTCTTAGAAAAAAACATAGGCAAAAATCTCTTGGACATAAACATGAGCAACTTCATGAACATATCTCCCCAGGCAAGGGAAACAAAAGCAAAAATGAACAAGTGGGACTATATCAAGCTGAAAAGCTTCTGTACAGCAAAGGACACCATCAGTAGAACAAAAAGACATCCTACAGTATGGGAGAATATATACATAAATGACATATCCGATAAAGGGTTGACATCCAAATAATATAAAGAGCTCATGCACCTCAACAAACAAAAAGCAAATAAGTCAATTAAAAAATGGGCAGAGGAGCTGAACAGACACTTCTCCAAAGAAGGAATCCAGATGGCCAACAGGCACATGAAAAGATGCTCCACATCGCTAATCATCAGAGAAATGCAAATTAAAACCACAATGAGATATCACCTCACACCAGTTAGGATGGCCAACATCCAAAAGACGAACAACAACAAATGTTGGCGAGGATGTGGAGAAAGGGGAACCCTCCTACACTGCTTGTGGGAATGTAAACTAGTTCAACCATTGTGGAAAGCAGTATGGAGGTTCCTCAAAAAACTCAAAATAGAAATACCATTTGACCCAGGAATTCCACTCCTAGGAATTTACCCTAAGAATGCAGCAGCACAGTTTGAAAAAGACATATGCACCCCTATGTTTATTGCAGCACTATTTACAATAGCCAAGAAATGGAAGCAACCTAAGTGTCCATCAGTAGTTGAATGGATAAAGAAGATGTGGTACATAGACACAATGGAATACTATTCAGCCATAAGAAGAAAACAAATCCTACCATTTGCAACAATTGCAACCATTGCAAGCATTCACTCATCTGTGGAGTATAATAACAAAGCAAAAACTGAAGGAGCAAAACAGCAGCAGACTCACAGAACCCAAGAATGGACTAACAGTTACCAAAGGGAAAGGGGTTAGGGAGGATGGGTGGGAAGGGAGGGATTAAGGGGGGAAAAGGGGCATTACAATTAGCACACATAATGTAGCAGGGGTAGGGGGACATGGGAAAGCAGTATTTAGAGAGAAGACAAGTAATGATTCTATAGCATCTTACTACGCTGTGGACAGTGACTGTAATGGGGTATGTGGGGGGGACTTGATAATAGGGGGGTCTAGTAACCATAATGTTGTTCAAGTGATTGTACCTTAATGATACCAAAATAAAATTAAAAAAGGAGCCATGGCTTCTTGGAGACAAGTTTCATTCCTGTCTTGGGGAATGAAAAGTACAAGATGAACCTGAGAATACTTTTATACTGTAAATTAAGGAAATATTCAAAGAATGAAGAGCACATATTTAAAAGGACACAGGAGCCAATAAGAGTAATGAATTGTAACCTGTTGAATAAAATTTGAAACTATAAAGGCACTCTGATAAGAATAGATGAATAAAGAACAAAGGAAAGTTATTAATTCTGTAGCCTCCTATTTAACTAAATAGAAGAAATAATGAAGTTAGAAATTTTAAGGTGGATGATAAAAATAGTCAGTTGAAATTTGATACGAAGATATTTACACATTTTCAAGACTTATCACCCAAATTACTTATAAATTAAGAAGTATTAACTTTATAATGGAGAAGCATGGTAAATGCTACTTTAAGTGATTAATGTTAATCTCACCAAAAATCAGAAAGAAAATAGTATGTGCATTTTAATTTGATATACTGAGAGGTAACATTTCATCAATGGTATTCCTACCAAAAATATATAGCCTAAATCTAATCATCAGAAAATATTAGAAACACCTGAATAGATGGGCTTCCTACTAAATAACTTTCCTGTCCTTGTCAAAACTGTTATGAGAAACCTTACCAAGGTCAAGAAAAACAAAGAATTTCAGAATAACTCTTCTAGATTAAAAAGGTTTGGCACGACTAAGTGGAATTTATCTCAGGAATGCAAGGATGTTTTAATGTTCAAAAATCAATCAATGCAATTTATCATATCAATAAACTAAATAGGAAGAAATATATGATTATTTCAACATTTGCACAAAATATATTTTTAAAATTCAATATCTGTTCATGATAAAATCTTTGAACTAACTGAAGGGCTCTTACTCAACTTGATAAAGAGTATTTGCAAAAAACTCATAGCTAATATCTACTTTATGGTGAAAGATAATGCTTTCTTTCTAAGATAAAGAAAGATGTTGATATTGTCATTTCTAGTCATCATTATAATGAGGATCCTAGCCAATGCAATAAGGAAAGAAAAATAAACAGAACACATACAATTTAAAAAGGAAGAAATAAAAATCTTTATTCCCAGATGATGTGATTGTCTATGTAGAAAATTCCAAAGCATCTACAAAAGAGCTGATAGAACTAATACCTGAATTTTTTGAGGTCAAGAGATAGTTAGCATGCTAAAGTCAATTGTATTTATATACCACAAATGAAAAATTGAAACTTTTTATAAAAAGAAAGCAATATTATTATAATATCATGAAACATGAGATGCTAATGGATAAATATATTAAAATGTTTCTATGCTGAAAACTTCAAAAGAACATCTAAGTAAAGAGAGATACCCAGTTCATAGACTGGTAAATAAGCACAGGAAAAGATGCTGAAAATTATTAGTCAACCAAGAAATGAAAACTAAAGCCATGATGAAATATCCATTAACTATAAATCTACTAAAATGGGTATAATAATAATTTTAAACATGACAGTACAAAATGCCAGCAAGGATATGTAGAAAATGCAGTGCTCATGCATTACTTGTGGGAATGCCAAAGATACAATCACTCTAGAGGAATCTTTGACAGTTTCATATGAAGATATACATATACTGACCAGTTGATCCACAAATCTAAGTATTTACCAAAATATTACACCTAAATATTTACCAAAGAGGAATGGAAACACATGTCCACCTAAAGTCTTCTGTGTAACTGTTTATAGAAGCTTTATTCATAAAAGCCACAAATTAGAAACAAACAAAATGTCCTCAATTTGGTGGGTGGGGAAAACCAATTGTAATACTACCATACAATATAATATGACACAGAGAAAAAGGAATGAAATACTGATGCTTACAACATTATGGAGGAACTTCAAAAGCCTTAAACTAAGTTAAAGTACATAATGCATGGTTCAATTTGTATGAAATTCTAGAAATGACAAAACTGTAAAAACGGGAAATAAATCAGTGCTCATGAGGGGCTGGTGTTGGGGAAGAAATTGCATACAAAATAGTGTGAGGAATATTAGCATGCTGGAAATAAATGTTTTGATTTTGGTGGCTGTTATACAATTGTGTCCATTTGTTAAGACTCAGAAAGCTGGACATCTGAAGTGGGTGAATTTTACCTCAATTAACTTCACTTTAGAACAAAAGATGACAACTAAAAGCAATGGATGATAAATATTTAATTGTATTCTAGACAATGGAAAAATGAATTACAATTGACAAAATTTAAATATGCCCTACTGGTTATATAATATCATAATTATATTAAAGTTCTTGCCCTTGATTATTTTGCTGAGATCATGTAAGCAAATATCCTAGTTCTTAGGAAATGTATACTAATGTGTTTATTTTTAAAGGGAAATAGTGTCTCCAACCATATGTGTGTGTCTGGGCGTGTATGTGAATATATATATATATATACATGTATATGTCCATAAGTATGTGTGGCCCTATACATGTATACATACACATGTGTGTAGACACATACACACATATATAAGCTAAAGAGAACATGAACAGGAGAGGAAAGGAGAAGAGGGGACAGGAGAGAAGAAGAAGGCAGCAGCAATTGGGGGTAAAATGAACATTAAGTGAATTAGTTAAAGGACATACTGGACTTTGTTATAATATTCCTACAACTTCAGGTATGTTTATAATACAAAGATAATTAAAAAAAACAAATGCATAATAATGTTTGGTGAAAAGAACTAAAATTGACATATTCATAGACCACTTGATATTTCTTACATCAAGTTCCAAATGAATCTACAGAAAAGGTATAAGTATTCATTGGTCAACTTATCAAGTTTGAGGGTATAGTTACAATGCTCCAAAGTCAATGTTGCCACTGTACAAAAAAACTCAGAAATTTAAAATGATGCCATGTAAAAATGAATTAAGCAACATCAAATACCTATGACTACATTTAAAGAAATATGTGCAAGGTCTTATACTGTAAACTATAAAAATATTATTGATACAATTTAAAGAATCAGAAATAAATGGAGAGATGTAACATAATCATGGATTAGAAGACTGGGTGTTATAAAGATTTTCACCAAGTTGCCCCTAAATTTATCCATGAATCAAACACATTCCAAACAATTTCAATAAACTTTTCTTTTGTTCAAGGTCAGAGGGATATATCCTGAAATGAATATAGAAATTAAAAAACTAAGACATCTAGATCATGTACAAGAAAAACAAGTGGAAAACATATGTTCATATTTATAGCAAGATTTATTTTAAGTCTACATTAATCATGGCAATATGAAATTAGAAGAGGACACATAGATAAATGATTGGACCAGAATAACAGAGTCCACATACAGATTCACATATGCATGAATACTTGATTTTAGAAAATGGGTAAATAATTGTATTATAGTCACACAGGAAACTACTATACAGCAATGAGAATGAACAATCTACAAGTAAATGAAAAATATGTTGAATCTCACAAATGAGCAAAGAAGTGAGGTGCAAAAGACTACATATATGATTGCATTTATATAAAGTAAAAGATTTCATAAAGCAGAACCATTCTGTTCTGATAGAACACTAGGAGTTGGATACTCCTGGGAAGTAGGTTATGACAGGAAGGGGGCACAAAAGGGCTTTGGAGTTCTGAAAATCTTATTAACCTAGATGCTGGTTCTATAGGTTTGTACATTTTATTAAAAATGTATTAAGCCATATACTTGTGATAAGTGCATTTATATATATGCCTGCAATAGTTCAATAAATCTTTTAAAAAGTAGACTTTGAAAAAATAAGAGAAAATTAGAGTGAATTAAATGAAGTTCTTATTCTTCCTTGGAGTAGAGTTGGGAGAAAATGTGTAGTTTTAGAGGGAAGAGAGAGCTACCATTTGTTAGCATTTATGCATTTATCTTTTTTTATGTGTTACAGGGTAAAATAGCCTAAAGTTTAGGAGAATTTGACTGCCTATACTAACATGAAAAGGTGGTCAGAATTCACTGCACAAAGTTTTCAAGAGATACCTTTGATATTCTCTGTTGTAATGTACAGGATAAACCCTGGTGAAGTCCTTTGAAGGCTAATGAAAGTTGGGCTCACTGCTGGAACACTTAACTTCTGTGACCTTCACTGACAGGCATGCAGAACTTTACAGAACACTGTTGTTTTCTGAAAGAAACTATCACATGGGATTAGAAAATCAGTACAAAATTTGACTTTTCCCATAGATTCTGGTGTGACTTAATTAAGGTAGAGAATTTTTAAAAATAAAAATTCTTTAAGTTTTTTATGCTGGTGAACTATCTGTATAAAAAGTAAAATTCAAAATATTCAGAAGTCTGTTTTCTAGTTCCTTTTATTTTCCAAAACAAAGAGCTTAAACTATATAAAATCCTAGATGTCAGTTGTCCATTTAACCTCCTATTTGCGATTGATGTAAACTCTCAATAAACTAAGCCATCTATTACCATTGAGCAATTTCTAGGCATTTTTTACACAAAATGTATTTTTTAAAACAGGATAGATTAGTTCAAGTGAAAATAATGTATTAATTGAATAATGTAAAAGCCCCAACACATTCAAAATTTAAATCCTATAGCTCTTTGGGTTTCATGTATTTTAAATGCATTTTAAAATGTCAACTCAGTAGAATTAAAACTCACATCTCTTACTTGGACAGGTCAGTTGTGCAGATGAAATAATAGTAATAACTGTAGTTAATATTTATTGACCCCTTACAAGTCAGGCACTAGGTTAAAACCTTTATAGAGTTTAATCCACTCAGTAGTCAAACAACTATAGTGATAATTGAGGCTTAGTAAGATTGTATTTGCCCAAGGTAATGCCACTAGGAAAAATGGGTATGGAGATCAGAGCTAAGCAGTGTAAATCAAGAGCCCTTGTTTTTAATAGCAAGCCATAATGAGTATTGCTACTAATAAATTTTGTAATATATTTTCTTCCTTGTTATAAAATAATATACAATGCAGTGTAATATAATAGCTTATATGTGTACACATACACACACACATATGTATACAGATTCTATATTATAAATATGTGTTATATATTATAAACATTGTTTAACTTGTTCCCAGTCATAGAGAACTTTTAAAAGTCTGATTATACTTTGGACCGTAGACACTAAATCAAATATACAGAGACTTCAGACCCCTTTATTTGTTCAAGAGCATTAAATGAAATAAAATTGAAGCTGTGAATAACAAGTAGATGCCTCTTAGTCACTTAGAACTGTAAACAAAACAAAACAAAAAAAACACCTCTCCTCCGTAATTTTTAGGACAAATTATAAATCCGTTGAGTCAGATTTAGGAAATAACAGCATTTAGAATACACCATTTCAAAAGCATAGGAACTATTAAAATATCTCCACTATAGTTTAAATCAAATATAAAGTCTTTTCTCTCTAAATAGGAAAAAAAGGAAAATAAACATTTAACTCAAGAAGGTATAATGGGAACAGGACAAAAAGTGAGAAGAAGCATTAATAAAGACAAAAGGGGAAATTCATTAACTGTAACTCAAAAAACATTAGAATGGCTAATTGTTTAGAAAAACTAGGCCAATGAGGTACAAAAAAAATAAAAAGAAATTGCTACAGAACCCAGATTCAAAGAGATTTTGAAAAATATCTGAAAGTAACATGCAGTGTGAATATAAATAATTAATTTGGTAATTAATTACAGTAAAATATTATTTCTAAAAACATATAAATTGTGAATGTTATCTTTTAAAAAGTATTAAAAGTTCAGACTGTTTAATACCACCCCTAATTTTAATAGTATTCTAGAATATATATGTAATTCAATAAGATATGTTAAAAAAAGAGTCATAAATATTGAAAAAGGGTGCACAAAATTGTTATATATGTGATTATCTATCTGGATAATTTAAGAGTAAATAAGTTAAAAATATATAAGAACCAATAAGAGAGCTACATAGAAATCTAGTTAAAATATTAAATATTTGGGTGGGGTGGGAGGAGCAGCATGGGTTTTTTTTCAATTTTATTTATTTATTTTTTATTAAGGTATCATTGATATACAATCTTATGCTCAGGTTTCACATGAGCAACATTGTGGTTACTAGATTCCCCCTATTATCAAGTCCCCCCACAACCCATTGCAGTCACTATCGATCAGCGTAGTAAGATGCTGTAGAGTCACTTGCCTTCTCTGTGCTGTACTGCCTTCCCCATGCCACCCCCCACTACATTATGTGTGCTAATTGTAATGCCCCTTTTCCCCCCTTATCCCTCCCTTCCCACCCATCCTCCCTAGTCCCTTTCCCTTTGGTAACTGTTAGTCCATTCTTGGGTTCTGTGAATCTGCTGCTGTTTTGTTCCTTCAGTTTTTGCTTTGTTCTTATACTCCACAGATGAGTGAAATCATTTGGTACTTGTCTTTCTCTGCCTGGCTTATTTCGCTGAGCATAATACCCTCTAGCTCCATCCATGTTGTTGCAAATGGTAGGATTTGTTTTCTTCTTATGGCTGAATAGTATTCCACTGTGTATATGTACCACATCTTCTTTATCCATTTCATCTACTGATGGACACTTAGATTGCTTCCATTTCTTGGCTATTGTAAATAGTGCTGTGATAAGCATAGGGGTGCATATGTCTTTTTCAAACTGTGCTGCTGCATTCTTAGGGTAAATTCCTAGGAGTGGAATTCCTGGGTCAAATGGTATTTCTATTTTGAGTTTTTGAGGAACCTCCATACTGCTTTCCACAGTGGTTGAACTAGTTTACATTCCCACCAGTGTAGGAGGGTTCAGCATGGGTCTTTACAAACCACAGAAATGATTCAGTTTATCACAGCTCCATGAACTTAGTCCAGTCACCAAATACGGGTGAGATTCTATTTGAAGGGTTGGAATAACATGGTACTTTGATCCATTTGAGCCATTAAGGGCCCCCTGTTGTACTATACATTCAAGCCTGAAGCATGAAGCCAACCCTTTTTATTGTGAGTAATAGTGAGGACATATTTTTCTTCATGTTGTTTTATTTCTTTGCACTGAGTCTGAGGATGATTAAATGGTTTGGTAAAAGTAATAAAATCAGTACAATCACTAAATAAAAATACTAAATATTCAAACAGTAACAGTCAAAACCTGATGAGAAAAACAAAGCTAACAAGATACAACTCAAAATAATAATAAAAATATAAAATAACTAAGAATAATTTTAACAAGAAATGTGTAGTATCTATAAGAGAAAATATAGGAAGACTAGGAATGTAAAGAAGATTTACTGATTGACAAATTTTACCAAGAAAAGATGTTAGTCTCCTCTTAAAACTAATCTAAAATTTTAATTCAATCCCAGTAAAAGTGCCAGTAGGATTTTTTTTGTTTTATTGAGGGTGAGATTTTGAAAAGCTAATAGGGAATCATATAAGAGGTTAAATTAGATAC
This sequence comes from Smutsia gigantea, assembly GCA_032199065.1. Taxonomy (NCBI): domain Eukaryota; kingdom Metazoa; phylum Chordata; class Mammalia; order Pholidota; family Manidae; genus Smutsia; species Smutsia gigantea. The sequence continues at coordinate 67,323 of JAVSCE010002813.1, forward strand.
AAGGCTAAAAATAGGCTGAGTTCATACCAAGCATTATAAGATATCCCAAAGGAAATTAAGTGACATGTAAAGTTAGTGACCAGTAGGGTCTTGACATGAATAGCACATCTCTTTCAAGATATGCAGTGCTTCTTAATGGTGAAGGGCAGGAAATAGAATGGAGAGACAGAGATAAATATGAGGCCATTTCTCCTTCTAGGAGCTCTGTATTGTGCTGAAGGTAAATGTTTAACAACTAATTAAATACCTTGTGATGACTATTATAATAAATGTGTGTCTGTGGACACAGAAAGAACCACGATAACATTTGAATGGGGGGTTGTAGATATTTTTCAGTATTGCTTTTAGAATAATGGGGAAATGTAATGCTGGAAGGTAAACCAGTGGATGCAAAGAAGCAGAGCATGCTGAGGATTAGATTTCTGTAGCTGGAGTTCATGATGCAAATATTGAGAGCCCAGATGGGAAAAAATTTCTCATTTATGAAGGACTTTCTCTGCTATTCTAAGAAAGTATGTCTTAATGTATACATATATATATGTATGTGTGTGTGTGTAGCTTTGAGTTTGTACATGTGCATAATGAAGGAACAGAATCTTAAGGTGCACAGTTTTGTTTATACTACCAGCAACTTATCTTGTACCCATTTTAACAATATTATCACTATTACCATTATTATTTTAAATAACTTTATTTCGTTTTGAGCAGAAACTCTCTAGTAGAAAGAACAAAATATAGTGATGTCACTTCACCAAGAGACTTTGAGGCTGCATTGAAAAATATAGTAGGTGTTTACTGAGTTTGGATTAAAAGCACTGCTTATATTTCTTAGATTAATATATGAAATAAGAGGAAAAGTAAATTGCATTCATCTATTAATAATTAATCTTAAATCACTTGTCTATGTCTTTTGTTAAGTCTGGAAGTATTAAAAATCATAAAAGTTCTAATACATATCTTTATATGAGTATACACAGCAATTACTGGATTTTTCTTCTAAAAGTATCCGCTAACACAGGAACAGGACGCCTGAAACTTTTGCCCTTCAAATGTCTCCTAATGGATGCAAAGAGGGGAAGAAAATCACTTTCTTGGGAACAGAGATGCCTTTGGCCTTTACTAGAAATAAATCACACTGAATGCAAATTAACTTCCTAGAAGATAGATTTTATGTGTGCTCTTAGTATTTATCAGACAGTTAGATCAGGAATATATGAACAAAATAATTCTCAAAATAAATGAGAGGAATTTCTTTCACTTGATTACTAATTATAGAAACTAATCTTGAATCTTTAGACTTGCTGCTAAATTGCTCATATAAGAAGTACAAAGTGAAGACCCTGCTGTGCGGGTAAACTGATGACTCACTTTTAATATCAGGTTGAGCCAGGAACACAAACTCTGCCAAGTTAACTCCACAGGGAGTCCACTTCAACCCACTCACATTTCCTAATAACAGCACTCTGTTTCAGCGGTGCTGAAATAAGCTGCTTCTCTTTAGCATTTTGATCTGTAAATGAAGGTACCTTGTAAAGTAATGAATTGCAGTTATTCCTGGGCTAAAGTTTTAAAGCAGAAAGTTAAAACATCATCTATATCATGGCAACGGCATGCAGTTGTGTCCTAATGAAAATTAGAAAAAGCTTACTTTTAGTATACTTTTTGCCCCCATTTTAGTTGCAAAATTATTCTACCTGCAAGACCAGAAAGATAATTTTGTTATTATTTATAATATGAAGATGGCAGTAGGGAGGAGCTGCATTTATAAATTTATGCTTGTAAAAATAGGAGTTGGGAAAAGATTTAATTTATAAACCTGGGGCCAAGGAAGTTTCACATGATGTAGGCCATGCATTTCTGTGTTTTGACATTGGGATTTAAGCTATCACACTGGTTAGGATTTTTATGACTCCTTTAGACATGTTTATTTGAAAACTCTCTGACTTTGCTTGGTGAACTCCAGACATGCAAAAGTACCCTGAGGGCACACCCTCCCCTCTGGCAGGTTTGTTTCCCATTTTTCTCCTTTTAGAACTCTCAGGCTATGCCACTACTGCTGCCCAGATCAAAAGCCCCGTGTTTATTGTCCTGGCCACTTGGTGGAAAATATATCTCTGGGTAAGTTTTGCATTAGGCTTCCTGCCTGAAAGATAAAATACTTTCTGTTCAGACCCAAAGATTGTCCTTAAAGAGGCTTGTGTTCGCAGATGAAGCTGCACTGACACACTGATGGCAAATCCAGCAGCATTTTGAAATGGTAACAAATCACTGCTTTTGTTTTGTTTTTTTATTGTTCACTTCTCTCCCCTCTCACAACAGCACTGGGGTCCTTCGTAAAAGCCATTTTTAAGTACTTCACTGTACATTGTTCTTCCTCAGACTGAAAGGGCAGTTGGAAGTGCAAAGGACTGGTAATTTGAAATGCTTTAACTGAGCTTTGAGAAGTGACCCACATATCAATCACACTTCCTAAATTATGAGTTCAGTGCCCTCATGATACTGCAGGTGTATGTTTAGGGAATTAAAAACAATCCTTTAACTGATGAGATCCAAGAGTAGTCAACACCAAGGGACACAGTCTTTCTCAACAGCAGAATTTCAATTGCCAGGTAGAAGCAGACATATCTGGTGGTCTACGCAGCCATGTGCAATTATGCTCTATTACAGTACAGAGCTGTTGGCTTTTTCTAACTAGAAATCCTGTTTTGTGACCTGAACTCACAAAGAGTTCTCTATTCTGCTTTGTAGAGAAAGATGTTAGAAATAAGAAGAGGAATGGTAAGGGGAAAGGAAAAAGAAGGATGATGAAGAAGAGTAGGAGAAAGGGGGGAAAACAAAAATAAATTAAATAGATCATTCAATGAAAGACTGTATGTATGTATCAAGATGTACTTACAAATACAACATAGAACATGGTAGAATAAGTCTAGAATATCAATCACATCAATAAAGTATATGGATTAGCATATCTATTAAAGACAAAGTCTTCGATTATCTAAAAATTAGCATGTAACACTAAGTTTTATATGTTAGACACACATAAAACAGATTAGAAAGACCTGAAATGAAAGGACAATAATATAAGAAGCAAATACGAATGAAATGAAGTAATGCTCTTATATTTGATTACTGATTGTGTAGAATTCAGTCCAAAAAGAATTAAAAGGTACAAAGAAGGACATTTTTAATGCCTAGGCTACAACTCAAAATGAAGAAAAAACAGTTATAAATATTTATGTACCAATAACCTAGCAAATTTATAAAGCAGAAAGAATAGAAGATATTTGGTGAAACAGAGGAAGTTTTTAACCAAAGTCACTCCTTCAAAGGCAGATCAAGAGGACTAAAAAAAAAGTTGAAGACTTAAACAAAAAACCAATAAGATGATTCTGATAGAAATACAAATAATGAGACTTGTTATAGAGAATACACCTTATTCTCACAAAAATCACAAAAATTTGAAAAAATAGGAATAATGCAGATTGAATTTTCTGACTACAACCCAATAAATAGATAATAGAAAATTTTTTAATTAAAAATTTTTCTCCACCTGGATATACAAAGAAAAACACCTTGTCAATTCTTGAGGAAATTCAAAGTCAAAATGAAGAATATTCAAAAAACAAAGGTGATGAAAATATGACATTAGACATTAGAATTTGAGGGTCCAGCTAAAGCAATTATCAGTGTAAATTTTAGTACTTAATTATATCAAAAATAATGAAAGAAAGTGAATAAACTCCCACCTCAAAATCGTGAAAAATAATGACTAAACCAAAGGAAAGTACAAGTATTTAATAAAGGAAAAAGAAGAAATTAACAAGTTAGGAAGTGAAAAGCCAGTAGAATCAGGAAAACAACAAAATAGAAAAACCATTTACCAAAAACAAAATACAAAATAGAAAGCAAAAAGAAAAGAAAAACCAAGTACACAAAATAATCAATCTTAAGAGAGTTAATTTAAACAATTCTTAAGAGACTTCTCTGTAGAACTCTATCTGAAAATCAAGATAAATTGATATTTTTCAGATATATTAGAATCAACCCCTGTAGTGATAATCAGTCTAAAACACATCAATAAAATAGAATAGAGAATGCATTTAAACAGTCTGCCCACATAAAAATGCCAGTTCCCTGTGGTTTCACTGGACAATTCTACAAAACATTAAAAGATCAGATCATCTCGATGCTACTAAACAATTTCAGGCCACAGAAAAAGAAGAAATACTTTCAAGTTGGGTTCATGAAGCAAGTATTATTTTAATCAAAACCTGATAATGAAAATAGAGAATTATATGCCAATAGCACTTATGCATATCACTGCAAAAAAACCTTAACATACAGAGGCTAATATCACATAAAAAAGTAATACATCATGAGCAATAGGATTTACTTAAGAAGTTGAAGGGTGGCTTAGTATTAGGAAATCAATTAATATAATTAATAATATCATTTCCATATATGAACAAAGTACATTATATTTATATATATATATATAATTTTCTTTATCCATTTATCTGTTAATGGACACTTAGGTTGTTTCCAGCTGTTGTGAATAGTGATGCAATGAACATGGGGGTACAGGTATCTCTTTGAGATAGTGATTTCATTTTCTTTGGGAGTATTCCCAGGAGTTGGATTCCTGCATCATCTGGTAGTTCTATTTTTAATTTTGTAGGGTACTTCCATACTGTGTTCCATAGTGGCTGTACCAGTTTACATTCCCACCAACAGTGTATAAGGGTTCCCTCTTTTTCTGCACTCTGGTCAACAGTTGTTATCACTTGCCTTTTGATAGTAGCCCTCCTAAGCGGTGTGAAGAGATATATCTCATTATGGTTTTGATATGCATTGCCCTGATGATTGGTGGTATTGAGCACCTTTTCGTATACCTATTGACCATTTGCATGTCTTCTTTGGAAAAATGCCTATTCCAGTCTTAACTCATTTTTTAATCAGCTTATCTGGGGTGAGGTTTTTTTTTTTTTTTTGCTATTGATTTGTATGAATTCCTTATTCTGTTTTGAATATTAGCAACTCCTTATCAGATACATGGTTTGCAAATATTTTTCTGCCACCCCATAGGTTGTCTTTTCATTTTTTGTTATTGCTCTCTTTGCTACAAAGAAGCTTTTTACTTTGATATAGTCCCATTTGTTTATTTTTGCTTTTGTTGCTTTTACTTTTGGTGTCATATCCAAAACATTATTACCAAGACCAATGTCAACGAATTTTTTGCCTATGTTTTCTTCTAGGAATCTTTAATCTATATTGAGTCCATTTGAGTGCGTGGGGTAAGATAAAAGTCCAAATTAATTCTTTTTGCATGTGCACATCCAGTTTTATCAACACAATTTATTTTGAGTGCGTGGGGTAAGATAAAAGTCCAAATTAATTCTTTTTGCATGTGCACATCCAGTTTTATCAACACAATTTATTGAAGATGCTATCCTTTCCCCATTGTGTATTCTTGGTGCCCTTGTCAAAGATTAGTTGACTCTGTAAGCATGGATTTAATTCTGGGCTCTCTATTCTGTTGCATTGATTTAGGTATATTTTTTATGGTAGTACCATACTGTTCTGATTAGTATAGCTGTGTAATATAATTTGAAAGCAGGCAATATGGTCCCTCTAGCTTTGTTCTTCTTTCTCAAGATTGCTTTAGCTATTTGAGGTCTGCTGTGGTTCCGTACAAATTTTAGGATATTTCTTTCTGTGAAAAATGCCATTAGAATTTTGATAGGATTTACTCTGAAGCTGTAGATGGCTTTTGGATAGTATGCACATTTGAATGATATTCTTTCAATTCATGTACATGAGATATCTTCCCATTTGTTTGTGTCTTCTTCAATATCTTTCATCATATCTTATAGTTTTACATATGTCAATTCAGGATATGCTATAGGTAGCAACACAAATCACAAGAAAAAAAAGAAAAAAACTTGTTAACAAAGTGCTGCTGGCATAAATGAATGGTCTTATAGAGGAGAAAATTGGATTCATTCTTTATACCATATGTCAAGGTAAATTTGACATGGATCAGAAATTAAATTTTAAGAAACAGAACCATAATGTACTAGAAAATAAAATCATGGGTGAATTCCCCTGTATTTTGAGTCTGAGGAAAACTTACCTATCACTAAAAATTCATTAATATAAAAGAAAACAGTGACAGATTACATAAAAATTCTTAAAATATGTCATGGAAAAACCCCTGGAAGTATAGTAAAATAAAAATGTCCAATTGTTAAAAATATTGGAAAAAAAATTACAGGCTATATTAGTTTCCTGTTACTGCTGAAACAAATCATCACCAAATTAGTGGATTAAAACAACATAACTTGTTGTTTTATGGTTCAGGAGGTCAGAAATCTAAAATGATCTTCACTGGAGGACTTCCTTCCTTCAGGATGCACCAATTGAAAAATCTATCCTATTGCCTCTTCCAGATTCTAGAGGCTGCTTGTATTCCTGGTTTTATGACCCCTTCCTTCATTTTCAGATCATTATGAATTTTCAGTTTTTAAAACTGTTTATTACAGTAGTTTCTGGGCATTGTTATAAGAAATAAATACAATGACCTATTTTTCCAAATCAACAAAATTTCAGAAGCTTCTAAATCTGTGTACAAATGAAGGATAATATTTAGAAGTTTGGCATGGACTTTTGGTGGTATTATCTATATAACTATTCTGCCTTGTGTCCAGATTAGGGCTAGAAATGAGAAAAAATGGCCCCAAAGTCAGTTATACAATTCTCATCTCATTGTTTTATGCCACTCACCACTGATATTTTGAATTCCTTTTTTTTTATTTTGGTATTGTTAATGTACAATCGCTTGAACAGCATTATGGTTACTAGACCCCCTATTATCAAGTCCCCCCCACATACCCCAATACAGTCACTGTCCATCAGTTTATTAAGATGCTATAAAATCATTACTTGTGTTCTTTATAAATACTGCCTTTCCCGGGTTCCCCACCGCTGCATTACGTGTGTGAATCATAATGCCCCTTTTCCCCCCTTATCCCTCCCATCACACCCATCGTCCCCGGTCCCTTTCCCTTGGGAAACTGTTAGTCCATTCTTGGGTTCTGTGAGTCCGCTGCTGTTTTGTTCCTTCAGTTTTTGCTTTGTTCTTATACTCCACAGATGAATGAAATCATTTGGTACTTGTCTTTCTCCACCTGGCTTATTTTGCTGAGCATAATGCCCTCTAGCTCCACCCATGTTGTTGCAAATGGTAGGATTTGTTTTCTTCTTATGGCTGAATAATATTCCATTGTGTATATGTACCACCTCTTCTATTCATCTACTGATGGACACTTAGGTTGTTTCCATTTCTTGGCTATTGTAAGTAGTGCTGCAATACACAGGGGTGCATGTCTTTTTCAAACTGTGCTGCTGCATTCCAGGGTAAATTCCTAGGAGTGGAATTCCTGGGTCAAATGGTATTTCTATTTTGAGTTTTTTGAGGAACCTCCATACTGCTTTCCACAATAGTTGAACTCATTTACATTCCCACCAGCAGTGTAGGAGGATTCCCCTTTTCCACATCCTCACCAACATTTGTTGTTGTTTGTCTTTTGGATGTTGGCCATCCTAACTGGTGTGCGGTGATATCTCATTGTGGTTTTAATTTGCATTTCTCTGATGATTAGCAATGTGGAGCATCTTTTCATGTGCCTGTTGGCCATCTGAATTTCTTCTTTGGAGAAGTGTCTGTTCAGCTCCTCTGCCCATTTTTTAATTGGCTTATTTGCTTTTTGTTTGTTGAGGTGCATGAGCTCTTTATATAATTTGGATGTCAACCCCTTATCAGATATGTCATTTATGTATATATTCTCCCATACTGTAGGATGTCTTTTTGTTCTACTGATGGTGTCCTTTGCTGTACAGAAGTTTTCAGCTTGATATAGTCCCACTTGTTCATTTTTGCTTTTGTTTCCCTTGCCAGGGGAGATATGTTCATAAAGAAGTTGCTCATGTTTATGTCCAAGAGATTTTTGCCTATGTTTTTTTCTAAGAGTTCTATCGTTTCATGACTTACATTCAGGTCTTTGATCCACTTTGAGTTTACTTTTGTTCATGGGGTTAGACAATAATCCAGTTTCATTCTCTTACATGTAGCTGTCCAGTTTTGCCAACACCAGCTGTTGAAGAGGCTGTCATTTCCCCGTTGTATATCCGTGGCTCCTTTATTGTATATTCATTGACCATGTATGCTTGGGTAAATATCTGGGCTCTCTATCCTGTTCCACTGGTCTATGGGTCTGTTCTTGTGCCAGCACCAAATTGTCTTGATTACTGTGGCTTTGTAGTAGAGCTTGAAGTCAGGGAGCGTAATTCCCGTTTTATTCTTCCTTCTCAGGATAGCTTTGGCTATTCAGGGTCTTCTGACGTTCCATATGAATTTTACAACTATTTGCTCTAGTTCATTGAAGAATGCTGTTGGTATTTTGATAAGGATTGCATTGAATCTGTAGATTGTTTTAGGCAGCATGGCCATTTTGACAATATTAATTCTTCCTAGCCAAGAGCATGGGATGAATTTCCATTTATTAGTGTCCTCTTTAATTTCTCTTAAGAGTGTCTTATAGTGTCAGGGTATAGATCTTTCACTTCCTTGGTTAGGTTTATTCCTAGGTATTTTATACTTTTGGATGCTATTGCGAATGGAATTGTTTTCCTGATTTCTCTTTCTTCTAGTTCACCATTAGTGTATAGGAATGCAACAGATTTCTGTGTATTAATTATCCCGCATCTTTGCTGAATTCAGATATTAGATTTAATAGTTTTGGAATGGATTCTTCAGGGTTTTTTTATGTACACTATCATGTCATCTGTAAACAGGGACAGTTTGACTTCTTCCTTACCAATCTGGATTCCTTTTATTTCTTTGTGTTGTCTGATTGCCATGACTAGGACCTCCAGAACTATGTTGAATAAAAGTGGGGAGAATGGACATCCTTGTCTTGTTCCCGATCTTACCAGAAAAGTTTCAGCTTCTCGCTGTTAAGTATAATGTTGGCTGTGGGTTTGTCATATATGGCCTTTATTATGTTGAGATACTTGCCCTCTATACCCATTTTGTTGAGAGTTTTTATCATGAATGGATGTTGAATTTTGTCGAATGCTTTTCAGCATCTATGGAGATGATCATGTGGTTTTTGTCCTTCTTTCTGTTGATGTGGTGGATGATGTTCATGGATTTTGGAATGTTGTACCATCCTTGCATCCCTGGGATGTATCCCACTTGATCATGATGGATGATCTTTTTGATGTATTTTTGCGTTTGGTTTGCTAATATTTTCTTGAGTATTTTTGCATCTATGTTCATCAGGGATATTGGTCTTGAATTTTCTTTTTTTGTGGTGTCTTTGTTTGGTTTTGGTATTAGAGTGATGTTGGCCTTGTAGAATGAGCATGGGAGTATTCCCTCTTCTACTTTTGGAAAACTTTAAGGAGAATTGATATTAGGACTTCACTAAATGTTTGATAAAATTCAGCAGTGAAACCATCTGGGTAAGGCATTTTGTTCTTAGGTAGTTTTTTGGTTACCAGTTCAATTTCTTTCCTAGTTATTGGTCTATTCAGATTTTCTGGTTCTTCCTTGGTCTGCCTTGGAAGGTTGTATTTTTCTGGAAAGTTTTCCATTTCCTCTAAGTTAGCCAGTTTGTTAGCATACAATATTTCATAGTATTCTCTCATAATTCTTTGTATATCTGTGGTGTCTGTAGTGATTTTTCCTTTCTCATTTCTGATTCTGTTTATGTGTTTAGACTCACTTTTTTTCTTGATAGGTCTGGCTAAGGGTTTATCTATTTTGTTTATTTTCTCAACGAACCAGCTCCTGCTTTCATTGATTCTCTCTATTGTTTTTTTCTTCTCAATTATATTTGTTTCTGCTTTAATCTTTATTATGTCTCTCTACTGACTATGGGCCTCATTTGTTCTTCCTTTTCCAGTTTCATTAATTGTGAGTTTACAATGTTCATTTGGGATTGTTGTTCTTTCATGAGGTAGTCCTGTATTGCAATATATTTCCCTCTTAGCATGGCGTTGTGTTCCACAGATTTTGGGGTTTTGAATTATTGTTGTTATTTATCTCCGTATATTGCTTGATCCCTGTTTTTATTTGTTCACTGATCCACTGATTATTTAGGAGCATGTTATTAAGCCTCCATGTGTTTGTGGGCTTTTTTGTTTTCTTTGTGTAATTTAATTCTAGTTTCATACCTTTGTGATCTGAGAAGCTGGTTGGTACAATTTCAATCTTTTTGAATTTGCTGAGGATCTTTTTGTGGCCTAGTACATGATCTATTCTTGAAAATGTTCCATGTGCACTTGAGAAGAATGTGTATCCTCTTGCTTTTGGATGGAGTGTTCTGTAGATGTCCATTAGGTCCATCTGTTCCAATATGTTTTTTAGTGCTTCGGTCCTTTATTTATTTTCTGTCTGGTTTATCTGTCCTTTGTAGTGAGTGGTGTGTTGAAGTCTCCTAAAATGAATGCATTGCATTCTTTTTCCCCCTTTAATTCTGTTAGTATTTGTTTCACATATGTGGGAGCTCCTGTGTTGGGTGCATAGATATTTATAATAGTTTTATCCTCTTTTTGGACTGACCCTTTTATCATTATGTAATATCCTCCTTTGTCTCTTGTGACTTTCTTTGTTTTGAAGTCTATTTTGTCTGATACACGTACTACACCTCCTGCTTTTTTCTCACTATTAGTTGCATGAAATATCTTTTTCCATCCCTTCACTTTTAGTCTGTGTATGTATGTCTTTGGGTTTGAAGTGAGTCTCTTGTAGGCAGCATATAGATGGGTCTTGTTTTTAAATCCATTCAGTAACTCAATGTCTTTTGATTGGTGCATTCAGACCATTTACATTTAGGGTGATTATCAATAGGTATGTACTTATTGGTATTGCAGGCTTTAGATTTGTGCTTACCAAAGGTTCAAGGGTAATTCCCTTACTATCTAACAGTCTAATTTAACTCACATCATATGCTATTACAAACACAACCTAAAGATTTTTTTTTCCCTCCTTTTTCTTCCTCCTCAATTCTTTGTATGTTATTAACATATTCTGTACACTTTGTCTATCCCTTGGGTGACATCTTTTTAGCCTTAGGAATACTTCCATCTATAGGAGTCCCTCCAAAATGCACTGTACAGGTGGTTTGTGGGAGGTAAATTCTCTCAGCTTTTGCTTATATGAAAATTGTTTAATCCCTCCTTCAAATTTAAATGATAACCTTGCCATGTAAAGTATTCTTGGTTCATGGCCCTTCTGCTTCATTACATTAAATATATCATGCCACTCCCTTCTGGCCTGTAAGGTTTCTGTTGAGAAGTCTGATAGCCTGATGGGTTTTCCTTTGTATGTGATCTTTTTTCTCTCTCTAGCTGCTTTTAAAAATCTGTCTTTATCCTTGTTCTTTGCCATTTTAATTATTGTATGAGTTGATGTTGTCTTCGTTGGGTCCCTTGTGTTGGGAGATCTGTGCACCTCCATGTCTTGAGAGACTGTCTCCTTCCCCAGATTGGGGAAGTTTTCAGCAATTACCTCCTCAATAACACTTTCTATCCCCTTTTCTCTCTCTTCTTCCTCTGGTACTCCTATAATGCGAATATTGTTCCGTTTGGTTTGGTCACACAGTTCTCTCAATATTCTTTCATTCTTAGAGATTCTTTTTTCTCTCTGTGCCTCAGCTTCTTTGTATTCCTCTTCTCTAATTGCTGTTCCATTTACCATTTCTTCTACTATATCTAATCTTCTTTTATATCCCTCCATTCTATGTTTCATTTCAGATATGGAATTTCTTAATGATTGAATCTCTGACTTAAATTCATTCCTGAGTTCTTGAATATTTTTCTGTACCTCTATAAGCATGTTTGTAATTTTTGTTTTGAACTCTGTTTCAGGTAGATTGGTGAGTTCAGTTTCATTTGGTCCTTTTTCTGGGGTTTGTGAGATTTGGTCTGTACCATGTTCTTATGACATTTCATATTTCTGCATGGTGCCCACTAGTGCACAGAAACTCCAGTCTCTGGAGCTGCTCAGCCCCTAGAATGAGGTTGGGGGTCATAGGGTAGCAGAGCTGGTCTTAGGGGGGAGGAAAGATCTGTTTCCTGATTCCTGTCTGCGGTGCCTGTCTCCAGAGTCAGAGGCAGTGGTCCAGGCACACATGGGTAAACTTCTGTGCTTTGTGTCTCTAGCTGTTGTAGGGGTGGCTTCCCTCTGGCTGGTCTGATGCCTGCGCAGTGACTGCGGGTTTGCGAGCAGATGCCTGCAGGCCAGTAGGAAGGCTCTGCAGCCTGTGTGTCACAGTGGGGGGCCTCGGAGTTGAGTAGGTAGTTAGGGGGATGGAGCACTTGAAGCTCCCCAAAGTTCCCAACCAGCTGGGCAGAGGGTGCCCAGACAACCTTGTGCAGCTCTCCTTTCTCCTGCGCAGCAAGCTCCGTGTAAACCCAGCGCCTTCAGCAGCCCTCTCCCTGCTACGAAGCCTCTCAGACCACCTGCCCTTCCTCTGACAGAGGGCGGCCGTGTGTGGATTCTGTCCTCCACAAACGGCCAGAATGGCAGTCTCTTAGGCACTCCGCCTTTCCCAGCTCCCCAACCTCTAGAGCACCACACAGAGTAGGTTTCTGCTTGCCAAGCAGCCCTGCGGGGCTAAGCGCTTAGCAGCCCCAAGCTTCCACACCCTCCTCCACTCCGTTTCTCTTCCTCCCGCCAGTGAGCTGGGGTGGGGGAAGGGCTTGGGTCCCACCGGATTAACGCTCCGGTACATTACCCTGTTTTGTGAAGTCTGATGTGTTCATGAGGTCTGTATGCATTCTGGTTCAGCCTTCTTTCTTCTTGCTGTTTTAGGGTTAGTTGTATTAATTAACTATATTTTTGTACTATTTGTGGTTTTGGGAGGAGTTCTCCGTGTCACCTCTCATGCTGCCATCTTGAATCCTCCTATTTTGAATTCTTGAAAGGAAATACATTAGACAATTTTTCTTGTCTTGGTCTCTTTATGGGTAGTTCTGAATATTTTGAGTGTTGTAGTTTTTATGGTTATAAGTTTGTACTGTTGAATGACTCTTATAAAGTGTATTATAATAAATATAAATGTAACCTTATAAAGAATACAGTATATTTAGTAATCTTTCTCCCTTGTTGAATCCCTTTGTTTGGTTTGACCAAGGGAAATTTTTCTACTTTGCTTCCTTAGATCCTCAATTTCCATCATCATCGTTCAGTACAATTCAGTGATCCTGTTCTGCATCTCAGTCTTCGTTGGAATCATAATTGTCACTTTTATTAACTAAAAATCAGTCAGTTACTCTGTGGAACTGGTCAAGGTGTAAGATATGTCAACTATAATCTTTGTAATTCTATTGCTTTTACTGTTGGTATTGCTCTCAAATTGCCCTCACAAATGTGCATGCATATAAGATCTATGGTGCTCTCAAGGGCACATATAAAAATATATATATATAACATGTTGATTACTTACTTTAAAGCTTCCTCCATTGTTCAGAAATTTTTACTCTATGTGGCCAGCAAATTCCTCTGTTACTCAACTGGTTGGGGTTTTATTTATTAGGTTCTGCAGTACCAACCTTGTATGGATACCAAAGAACTGAGTAAAATATGATTATATACATATACACCCATATAAGAAATTTCTTTTGTTAGTGAGGTATCGTTCCAAACCTTAGTATTGTGAGTAATTAGAATTGTTTTTAAGAGTTAAAATTTAAGACTAACACATAGTTGATTGGAATATAATGTGAAAAATTCAAATTAGAAATACAGTCAATCTTTTCCTTCAAGATTTTGCTATTGCATAATTTAATATATAAACTTATTTAAAGGAAGAAGAGGTTCACTGGAGGAGGGTACATTGGGATGAAGGTTTTTAGCTATGAATTTAAAAAATGGTAGCCAAACAGACAAATGTCAGCTCTTCAAAAAAAGTCCAGGGGAAAAGACAATCTTTGCAAATGAACTTTATGTATTTTATACTCCTTCACAAAACCAACACATATGGTACATAATGGAGGAGACTGTAAATAATGAAATTTAGTTTCTATCCTGTTATGAGATGTATTCAACAACCTGTCTTACCAGAGTCCACTAAAATTTTACTCTAGGTCTCTTTTTATATGGTTCCATGTGTGTTGAGGAAACATCTATTTCCCATTTTATTCTTACAGAATGATGATATGCTAATCAAAACATAAAATTAGCATTTTATTTCCTAGGAAAGTTATATTTCTCATTGCAAATTAAAATTTTTTTTTCCGGGTATGATTTACCTTAGCATTTAGTTTGACCTCAAAGAAATCTCTGCTGATTTTATAGAGCTGATTATTTTTGTTCATGTGGCAAGTTCTTCCAAATTAATAGATGATCATTCTTTTTTGATACAGCTCCCCCTTGATTTGCTGAAGTCGAGTACACCCCCAAGAGGCAGATATACTATAGATGTGCTGATAAAATCAAGATTTTGGACATTGTTAAACTGACCATTCAGTAAAAATTTTATTTAGTGCCTACCACGTATCACATTGTTCTAACTGCCTGGGTCATCTGAAAAAAAAAAAAAACTTCCTACCTGCAGATTCTACCTCAGACTCTAGCAGTGATCCACGGACATCTGAGGTGCCTTCCTGGCAGCTTGCTGCTCTTTTTTCTGCCCACCTAGCTCAGATGTAATTAAATTATCTGCCTTTTCAAGTGAGTGACATCTACACCTAGATAATTCCAGGAAAAAGTATATCATTTCTAGTTCATTTTTAAAAATACCTTATTAGAAGTCACGTAAACATTCTGTTTCTCACAAAGTTTCCAGTTTTCCCATTCCTAGGAAACAGTTTTTCTTGGAAATTCAAATTTCCTGCCCATGCATTCTGAATCATCTTTTTTCTAATCAGAACCATCACCTCTCTATGGGATTAAGCATTAAACTGAGAAAGCATTGTTAAATTCTTCCTCTCTGTCTACTTA